>CAJPEX010006262.1:0-13210 GCA_905338405.1 Notodromas monacha | reverse complement strand
ATTATTCCAATTCCAATTTATCCAAAAGATGTCCTAGATCCCTCCAAAACTTGTCTGTTTTGAATCCAAAAGTCATCCAAAAGCAGTTGTCCGTGGGATGACTCTTGGATAAAAATTGGACAAGTTGTCCAATTTTTATCCAATTGTAAATTGTAAAATTTTTATTCAAAGTTATCCAAACCAACTTCTCCAAATGTGGTCTGATTTTTGCAAGATTCTGCGATATAAGTTGGTTTAAATAACTTCAAGACAAAAAAACCGAAATTTTCTTGCTCACTGGGATGTTGGAAATTTTTCAAGAAAATGTAGACATCAAGTGAAACTGATCCCAGATCCTGGTTTAAATATTTGAGAAATGTTCAGCCTTTTCTATCCAACTGGGAAATCGAAATTTTGATTCATTCATGGTTATTCCTTTTTTACTCGCCAGACACGTGCTAATTATGGAAACCTTTACTCGGTTTGTACACTGAGGCCTTACTTATAAACGTAGCCCTACTCTTGGTTACTCTGTCGTCGTACGTCTTATCGGTCTCGAACGGTTAGGTTCTTGTTCCGCTTTTTGTAAGTGAAAAGAGATCCTGCCATGACCAGCATAAATATTGACGATAAGAACTGTCCTCGATATTCCGGATGTGCAACTTCACCCATGTAAACACGTCCAATCGGAGCTCTGCAATCATGAAATTTCAAATTATTTAGCTGACACTACCGAAATACGACAAAAGATCCTCATTATTACGTGACACAAACATACAAAACTTGCTGACCCTTCACATTTTTCATCAGAGCCACCCGAGCCTAAAATCCGGTGAAGGGGGGGGGGGCAGAAAATTTCCGGAACTGAGAGAAAAAACAACCAACAGTTGGAAAAGAAATTCAAATAAGAAAAGCGCAAATATGATTCATTCCATACATCGATTATAAATTTTTTACTAATTTCAAGAAAGTATTTCCAAGAAAAAATACAAGAACACGAAATAATAAGATGAAAACACGAAAATTTGATTCGGAACAGGAAAAAGTCATCGTGCTATTTTTTTTATCAACATTTTACTTCACAGGTGTTCAGGGTGGTTTCTTTCTTCTTAACATGTCTATTTTTCAACAGGCTATGCATCAAAATGCGTCGTTATTTTCATCGATAAAAAAAAAATCGGGAAATTATTCTGATCTGGTCTTTTTCTTGAAGCTCGAATCCAGAGGAATCTCACCTAATTCCTTGTGCCAATCCACATAAAATTTGTCCAGCAAGCATCATGTAAAAGCTACTGGGGTACACCATCAAGAGCCATCCAACTGCACAAGGCACCAGCAACACAATGTTGGGCCATTTGCGGCCATAACGAGTCGACAGAGTCCCAGCTACGACAGCACCAACCATACTGGCGAGGTTCAATGAGCTTCCTGTCATGATTCAAAACATTTTAAAATTAGCCGATGACAGCAATCAAAACCGAAAAATCGTTTATAACGAGTCGACAGAGTCCCAGCTACGACAGCACCAACCATACTGGCGAGGTTCAATGAGCTTCCTGTCATGATTCAAAACATTTTAAAATTAGCCGATGACAGCAATCAAAACCGAAAAATCGTTAAAGAATAAAATTCTGGGAAGAACTGCATACATTGAGAAAATTATAGCTATGAACGACGAGTGTACCTACTACCAGGTGATTCTTATACACGGAATTCTTCATTTATGTTTTTGTTAAATAGGGAGAAAAACACTAATTTTTTGTTCGCTTCAGAACACAAATTTTTTTTTTTATACTGTACAGTCAATTCTATAAGTTGAGCTTCAAGTGACCAGTAAACAATTCTTAACAACAATATGAGAATGTTCCCGTTAGGGAAACAAGCATTTGTGCTGGGGAAAGAAAAAAGAACTGGAGTAAATCATAATTTTGATACAGTACTTTGGTCTCAAATTATTTCTTGAATGATTTGACAGGATGCTGAATTGGGAGGCAGGAAGGGTTCATTTTCCCCAATTATCCCTTCACTTCCATTCAAACGCAGATAAAGTTAAATTCTTATTATCTCTCTCCTTTATCAATAAAATTATAATCACAAGCTCTCCAGAAAATGTGAGCGGATCTAGCTTTAAGAAAGAAAGCTTTCAAGTTAGGGAGTTTTTAAAAGCCTTTCTTGTTTCTAAGAGAATTCAGACAAGGACTTTTGAATTTCTAAATAGTGAGGTATTTGAGCTGTGGAGGTTTGAGTTATAAAGGTTCAACTGTATGGTAAAGACAGAGTATTTCATAATTTAACACCAAAGATCAACTAAATCAATTGGGGAGCAGGCTTTAACACCTTGTGCTTTACTTAGGCTTCAGCAATAGCCTTATGCTAAAATTCTTATTGCTGACATTTTTTTATCAGGGAATGGAAGAAAGTATATGTATATTTACATCATAGCAGTTGTGCAATTGTACATTTTGAAGTATATTTTCATCTATTTCAAGATCGATATACAGCTAATATCTCTGTTTTCCATTCTGATGTGATGGAATGTGTTTGGATGAAAATGGGCGGGGAAGGGGTGCGGACGCAGGAATGTTGCTTGAACCTTTTGAACACTGAAAAGTGGAAAATAAAGCTTGCTGTTCAATTCAATCAATGCACAGTAGATTTTTCAGAATTGTCTGTCCTGATTTCATAGCAAGAATCCTCTTGATGAGAAGCATGACAAATAAATGAATATTGTGAATTTCAGCTTCATCATGATCAGTGGTTTTTTTTTTAGTTACAGCAGTGAAATGCATTTACTGTATAGTAAAGAACCAATTATTTAAACCAAAGAACCAATTCAAGAAATTGTTCTAATATTTTGAGTCACTCACCAAAAAGTCCTATGTCTTTGTTGGTAACTTGGAAAGGAGCATTGCCTGAAGTCCATTGTGTTTCCAGAGAATCTAGGCCTACAGAAGTGTAGCCAATGTTCAATCCTGTCAAAAATCCATTCGTGCAGCCAATCAAAGCAGCTAAAATCTGTAGACGAAAAAAATCAATTGACAAAAGTTGCTTGGTCATTCCTAAAAACCGCTTTTTCTATCAATCTCACTTGTCTGCGGAACGATGACTTAGGTTTTCCCCCGTTATAAATGTGTGCTGACGATTTTTCCAAGTCACTGTTTTCCAACGACATCTCGTCAAACCTGATGTCGTTGCACTGGCAAGAAATTCTTTAAATCGTGAATAAATGGAAATGTTTGGAAAATCATAATCACGAAATCACGGGATGAAAATTCGAAGAAATGTAGTCTTTTTTCGCAAGCAAGAAGGCATAATTTCCGCCGAAAAGTTAACTTAAAATGTCCTCTTCTACTGCGGCAGCGGAAACCTGCGATTTTCTCGGTCTATTTTCCGCAAGTACTGTACTTGAATTTTCACATTGTAAAATCGATACTGTGATACTCGACGGATTGGATCGGAGCTATTCATATTCTTCACCTGCTTGTTGTTGCTGTTCACTACCAGTCACTAAATTCGAAAAAAATGGAAGAAAGCGAGAGCGAAATTTACTTGACTCGTTCATCATTTGAAGCTGAAATATTGAAATTTTATTACGCAAGGTTTTCATGAAGAATACAGAGCAAAGGAAGCATTCAAGAAAATAATCGAATATAATTCTGTACTTAACGTTTTTTTTTCATTTTTATATTACAATGTCACATTCTCACATTGAAAACTGAAATGTGGTCTTCGTCTCAAATAAAAACATTGTCAAAGAGGATTGAAACAAATATTGTACCTAAATTTTCAAAAATATGAGTACGTTACCATTTCTATAAACCTTAATATTTAGTTGAAAACAATTTTCAACTGTTCTGTTTAAACATGCTTCTTTCAAGTTCAAAATCTTGAAACTTTTCAAGTACAGTATATAGGCAAAAATGTGTAAAAACTTCAAATAAATCATGAAAATCGAAATGGACCCAACAAAAACACTTATAATGCAGTTCATACTGTACATTGAATGCACTACAGACGAAAGGGTTCCCGGTTAGGGTTAATAATCTCCAAAAATGATTTGGTCAAAGAGAAAAGAATAGCAAGTTTCTAAGAAAACAAAAAATTCCCCGCATGAATAGGTAATGAGTCATGGGATGACATTTTCCAAGCATAGTCTTCAACTTCGCCGATCGAAGTAAATGTCCGCTGCAGTATCGTGACTGAGGCAGAAACGAATCGGCACAGATTAGGCAGGAATTCGCCGTTATTCTTTGTCCGAATTATCTCCGTGAACCCGAGAAGGTCAATAAGATAGCTCTTTTTTTTTTTAATAAAAGCTGCTTCACTTGACCATGGCATTTCAAGCTTCAAAGCGGGTCAACGGGTGCGAACTTGTTCTACCTCATCGAGGCCTGTAAGGAAGCCGTGATGGATTTTTTCTCAACAGAAAACTCGGAATATTACCCGATTCAGTGGATCAATGCTTTACCAAGTGTTTAATATACGAACAGACCGCGTACTTTTGAACTCGGGGTTTCTACCTGTGGAAATCTGATCGCAGAATTCCCGGATGTATCAGATGGACTGCGAAAGAAGTGAAAGCACTCATTTATCGAAGAGTATTTTTTTTTAATGCTTTTTTTCACTGGAAATAATAGAAGTTCACTATGGATTCCAAGTCATGCGAATTTCTAAAATGCTTGTTAGATTTCAGGGCTTATCTTGGTATGGTTCTTTTTTTTTTTTAACAAACGTTCGCGCTGCTTCGAGTACTTGCACGAACAAAACAGCTGCGTCGAAGTCTGATTACAATTTTCTGACCTTTTGATTTCAATTCTTTCAATACGTGACCAACAAAAAGGCTTTTTTGCGTTATACTGTACTTGTTTTTCGGAAATACCTTTATTTCAAGCATTCATGCAATTATGAATTTTAAAAATTTTCACTGCGGTCAAACGATCCTAAACCCCATCCTGAAGTTTCCGGGAATTCGCTCAAAATTGTCGAGAACTTTAATATTTGGGAATTGGGACCCTTTTTAAAGGAGCAATAATGAACATTCTGAAATCTTCGAAGATTCGAATTGGATATGCAGAAGTAAACAGTTTTCTGATGCTTGAATAAAATTCAGATAATTTTCATATTCTTGCATGGTCGTATAATGTGAGGAAGACAGGAGTTCGGAAGACGTGAAGTCATTTGTCTCCTCTGTATTTGTGCGAGTCCTACACTCCTATAATAAGGTGTAAGAATAACGCTTATTTTGACTCTTCAAGCAAATAATCATTTTAGTTAAATTATTATGTCAGCAGGCACCCAATATCATCCTGCCCCATCAAATTTTCACGACACGCGAAAATATCATCACAACGAAAAGCTTCGGACCCGGAAGAAACCGACAATTAAAACGAAAAATTTCGTTAAAATGAACCTAAAATAACAGTGTGCCTATACACCTAGAGGAACATCAAGAACGAATTCGTTTCAGCAAGACCTTTTTAAAGAGATTTCACTGATTTCTGAGCGATTAATCTCGATAGAATCACGATGACGCCCTTTTGATGACGTCAACCCGACATCACGCGACCTGACTTTTGACCTCGTGCCAAGTATCGAAAAAGCTCGCAAAATCGTCCATTCGCCAGAGAAAGCGCAAGGAAACAAACTTTACTGGCGAAATACAGATCGATTCAAGAAATGCATGTACTTTCAGTACATAATCACGTAAAGAACATTTTTGAAACTGTGATCACAACGACAAGCATGCCTCGTTAGCCGAGGTTTGTTATAAATTTTGATTCAAGGATTCTTAAACCTCTGGAATGTCTGAATTTCTGCTCTGTAAGCACGATAGTAAATGAAGGGATTCTTGAGAAAACCCCGCAAGTGGAAAATCTCGTGAATAAAAATACAAAAACCCAACGACGTGAATTTTTGATGCATCAGAAAAAGTCTGAAAATCCAAACCCCATAAAAAACCGCATGGGAAGAAAAATCGTGCTATTGCCAAATTTTGAAAGCTTGTCTTCAGCGTTTCTTCTGAATCATTTTAAAATTTGTATCAACTTTCGTAATAGCCTGGGTAAGATGTATAGCCTTCAATTCAAGCTTCAAATTCTCTGCACTATTGGCTCCGAACATGAATTTTTTACTTTTATTTTTTTTTAGAGATTTTCGTACTTCCTGGGATTTTTGTAGCCCACGATATTTCCTCCTGCACCCGACTGAACACTGTCTCGAATTTATCTCCATATAATCCACTGAGGTTCAGGTGTCATCGCATTCGTTAATTCACTGATCCCATAAAAAAAAATTGTGAGGCGATGGAAGTCACAGATATTTGCACAAGGAGAACACCAACTCGGGAATAAAAAAAAACTGCAGAAACATCCCTGATTTCGCTCTTCTTCTGTGCGAAACGACACACGATATCACAGCTTTCGTCCGGTCAGCGGACCAGTCGGCGGAGCAATGATGCAATCCGCTTTCATGCACTACGAAGACAAAGGAAAATCAGGCTTTATTTTCCGAAGGAAAGAAAAGCCAGTCCAGGACAGGGTCGGATTAGAGAAGGGGTTTTCCCTAAGTTCAGTGAGTGCCAAGTTGAGAAGGCTGACCATTCCAGCATGATAATGCAATCCTCTGCAGGTCATGTCATAAACATTGACCTGCGATGCGAAGAATCGAATTCCAAAGAGCGGCGCCCTGTGATTCAGTCGAATTTGGTAGGACAGAATTGGAGCAAGGGTCGAATTTAAATTGAATTATCGTGTAAAGCATTTCGAGAGCAGCGATTTTCTTCTTTAAGAAAAGTATTTCTGAACATTTACGGTACATATTTATTATTGCCATTTTTGCCAGGATACAGTACATTTTTGGAGCCATCAGAAAATGTCAAGTTAGATATGATGTCCCAGGGGAAGAAGGGCAAGCTAAAAGTATAAGGGGTGGTGTTCTTCCTTACAGTTGCCAGGCAGATAAAAAAAAATTCAAGCAATAACTATAGTTGAATATTCTTTGTGTCCAATGATGTGAGAATTTCAGGGAAACCTTCACAACTCTCCAATCTATTTTGAATTGTTTGTACCAATTGAGGGGGTATATACCATGGAAAATAAAGTCAGATTTTCAAGTACTGTATAGTGTAGTTTCTGGGTAATTTTCTTTTTTTTAATTCATGTGTTAATTGTTGCAATAAATATTCTGAACCATTTCTCTCACCAAAGGCCCCTAAATAAGCTAGAATACCGGAACTGGGTATACAGTATACAATGTTCCATATAGTGTATAAACAAAAGCAGGGAGGGCATAAAGATTCAGTGTCATGATAGTATGTCAGAAAATTACGATTTAAATGATAAAATGCCCCTGCTTCAAAGAACATCAATTTGTTGGCTGAGTTGTATGCGGGAATTCATCATCAGAATACGTAATCTATAGCTCAGAAAAAATCAGCATTCAAATTGTTGACGCCATCAAATTGTTTGTGCCTAAAGAGTTCTAATTTTCTGTAATTGATATAAGCATTTTTTGAATTTTATCCGGTTACGGCAGAAAATTTTTATGCTTTTCAACTTTGAAACAAAGCGAAATTTCTGGATCGATAACTATTCCGATCGAAAGATAAAAAATACTGTAAATTGATTTGGGGCGATTAATGGAATATTTACCAAAATTTTCAAGAGACCGAAGCATTTCTGAAAAACTTTGACGCAACCCCTGAGGCCCTGAGCCAGCCTTGAGACAAGCTTTTTATGCTCAATATTTTTGTTCTACCATAATATCAAATTCATTGCCGATCGTACGGCAAAAAATTCTTGTGACTCTTGTAAAATAATTCAAAATTTATGTTTATTTTTGCCTTATGAACAAAAATCTTGGGTCATATTAGAAAAGTACTTCGTGTCCTTGAATTCAGAATTATTGGGAAACACTTTACAAGCAGAATCGATGCTTGTCGAACTGTCCAAGTCACTGAATTCAAGAGATCAAAATGGATCATTGTAAATTCACCCCATCATTGCTAAATAGAAATGAGGTTTTAGTTACACAACAAATCCCTGAGTTCCAAAATTTTCCGGGTCTACCAAAATGAGTGTATACACGAAAGATTTGACGAACCAACTGTCAATTTGAATATGTTCGTGAGCTTTTGGTCGAGTTTAAATGTTTGATATACGATTCTTTTCCTCATGCAATTTAACCATTAGCTAGTTAGCTTCATCAACGTCAATGAGATGCTATGTCTGAGAGACTTCAATAAGGTGCACTTGAGTGTTTACTGTACATATAAAATAATTGCATGCGAGAGATTTAATCCTTCTTTCGATGCATGTTTCATGAAGGTATAAAAGTCGTATTCCGTAGTTTGAGAGCACGAAATGATTATCGTCAATCATGGCTCAATGCAGTTTCAATTTATTTACATTTTCCTACATTACGGAGACCCGTGCAATATTTTTATGATTCATGGTTTTTCGCTCGATTTTCAGCTTGACGTTTGATTGATCGTTTACCCCATTGATTTCAAACAGCCTGCAATTGGGTATCCCACTGCTGACACGTTGGTTTTTCCTTCCTGTTTTCCTCAAGAAAATGAAAAATATAGCTAATTACTACACTCCATCAATTAATAAATGTGAGGGAAACGTAGAAGTCTATATACTTGCTTGGATTACCGAATGTTTTCATGGCCGAAAAACATGTCGGTTGATCCATTAATATTTTATTCAAGTTCAAGTCTACAGAAAGCATTCCAAGACAGAACTTGAACTTGCATCCATGCGTAATTTCTTGGCCAATTTTCGTACTGATGCGATGTTTTTCTTTTTGAAGGCCGACCAGATCGCGCAGAATTGAAAACTCCGACTGATTTTTCAATCATGTGAGATGACGCCCAGCTGGCGCCGAAATCGGGAAGGTGAAAGGAAAAATGTGAAAATTTCAGTAGAATTATGCAAATAATATTTTACATAAAATTTCATACACTGAATAGAATACCGTGAAATATAAAACAGTATACTGTTCTACATAATTCCTTTAAATTTTTTTTCTATCTAGTTCAAGCGATATTCAGGTGTCGGAAATGGTTCATTATGCAAAGACTATACTCCGTGCATAAGAAGTGCTTATATACGGTGACCAGAGGTTTAAATTTTTTTAAATACTTTGCGTGGGGTATCTCATCGTGACGAGATGATGAATGTACGGTTTATTGACACAATTTTATGGAATACCGGCATTTTTTCAGCATATTTGGACACAATATACATCATTTTACGTATATGAAACCTCGGGGAAATCAATTCAGAGCTTGGTCTGAGGACCCAAAATCGTAAGGAAATCTTGAAAGCAACGAACCTTATCGTGATTCGTGAACGAGTTTCGAAAAGAGATTTCAAGCCAGTACGACTACTACTCTGCAACATTTGAAAACATATGTAATGAAATAAATGTCCGAAGTTGACCGACTTGAATATGGATTCATTGAAAGTCTGTGCGCTGAGCTGATCTGACTGTTGTGAACATCCCGAAGAAATTTTTTCATTTGAACATTTGATAAGCATGTTTATAAGATTTTGTTTAACCAATAGCTCACTTATCCTGAAATCTAATGCACATATTGTATTTACACTGTTTCGTACAGTAGATGAACGAGCCTTGCAGCTGTGAAACCATTTGTATGATTCAGAAGTGCTGAAAATTATCTGATTTTCCTGACATTTCGCTGAACCCAGCATAAATCCCTTTTTGCGTTCATTCAAAAACACACGCACAACGTTGTTTCCTGGAAACTCACGTGACCCTGAGTACTTTTTTCTGTCACCGACAATTGTACATTCTTTTCTTTTTAATGATTGCTCGATTAGAAGTGAAAGTCAATCACGCAGTCATCTCGTGTGTAAGTGCCACGCATCTCGGTGATAGTTCCGGCTTCAAAGCCCGATTCCGCGGAATCGGAAATGATAATAGTTTACGGCTTAGAAATAAATTTAAATCCATCGATCCGTAATCTGCTTTTTTTAATGGCGTGAATACGAGAACTAGAATTTGAGTCGCACGTAGAACGCGATCTGAAATTATTCAGTTGTGAGCGAGTTCCATGGACTTCGAATGAACATGTAGAGATAAAGATGAACAGTCATTAACATTTATTATTATTGCCTGCGTTTACAACTGAATATGAGTTGCGCTTCGAAAAAACCATGTTTTCAATGGTACAGTATTTCCCTTTTATGAACGTCTGAATAATACTTTTTTTTATACTATTGTAATGCTGTACTGCTGTGTTGGGCTTGTCACAGAGCAGGCCGCGGGATGAATTTCTGCAGTTGTTCATTTCGGAATGCCCAAGAATTTTTCGTGACAAGAGTAGCGACACAGAGACAAACACATTCAGACACTATAACCTCAAGTTTTTAGTTTTAAAACTAGAGGTCGCTGCAAGCATTAGGTCCACCGTAAGGGTACAATTAGCGCATCAAATTTCAATTTACGCTATAGCCCATTATCATCAATATAATTCGCTTCATATTTCCTTAATTTCTCGATCATATTATGTATAGAAATAATTTTTAAGATCATGAAAAAATGTGGAAGCTTTGCAAGATTTATTTTATCTTGAAGAACGATGGAATTGTACCTCGGGCGTGTTGATGATCGCTTGAAGAAGTAGTAGTTTTCAATAAAAATTCAGGCCGATAGGTTTTCAAAAGGCCAGGATGTCTTAAAATAAGTGTATTCACTGTCCGGATCGCAAACAATGCGATTGAAGAATCGCATTTTTTCCCAGCTAGATTCCATGCATTTTCCGATGAAAAAAAACGGAAGCTTCTTTTTTAAGTATGGCAATACAGTACAGTACCTTCAACATCCACGGTTGAACATTGTTCGGCATATTAGAAGAAAGAAGTTCGTCCTGTGAAAAAAGTGCGCATGAGGTATTTGTTGAAATAGCAAATGAAGAAAAAGGTAATTTTGCGATATCTTAAGGTACGATGGGTCACTATATTACAAACAAATTGCCTCTACTGTACAGTATTCCGAAGAGAGAACAGCTCTTTATTGGACATGGTTTCATTCCGTCGAAATCTGTTCCGGCATTTTTGTCAGTGACTTGGTGTTAGTCATTTTCCTTTCGATATCACTGAGGGATTTCCCGCTGGTCTCAGTCAACGTCAAATTAAGAAACACGACAACAAACAAGCAAATCCCTGCGTAAACCCAGAAAGTGCCGTGCTTGCCCAAACTCAGGATCATGTAATGGAAACTTTGCAGAGTTGCAGACGTGGACCCCGAATTGACAGCATTCATGAGTCCGCTGATGTGGTTCTTGATTTGCACTGGAATTATTTCTCCCAAAAGAATAAATACGAGAGTCGCCATGCTGAAGTTGAATCCTATTTGGGTAACCGTCAGAAGAACGACCGGCAGCCAACTATTCCTGTATATTGAGCGTAAAAGATTTATTTCTAATAAAATCCGAATGGATTAATTTTTTTAGCCCTGCAGCAGTTTCAGGTGATCAAAATTGGGACTTATTAGAGGTTACAGTTCTTTTGAACTAAACTGAGTGAAACACAAATACGAGAAAACCTGTTTCAGCAATGTGACGTGAATAATGTAATTTGAAATTAAGGGCTGCCATAATTAAGACGATGAGCCCCAAGAGCTCCATAAAAATTCAACCATGTGTTTTGGTTTTCAATAAATCATTTTGCATCTAAATCTCAATTGAGTTGTTTTACGCCACATGTTTCATACATAAATTTCAAGTGAAACCTTTTATTTCCAATTATTTCCAAGTATAACTTCCAAGATTTATATTATTTCCAAGATTTATTTCCAAGTAGAATTTTGTTACACAATAATGGCTTTTCAACGATCAATTAGTGTGCAGCAAAATTTCGTCGCCTCTTTGCTCGTGGATTTTTTTTTTTATAGGAAAGAAAGAAGTACATTTCTAGGAGTGAAAACTAAGTGGCTGTTGTTTCTCCGAAATTTCAGTCCAATATACTGTAGAACAACTAGAGCTTTTAAAGCCATTTATCGGAACTGGTTGCCATAAAGAGTGTGCACAAAGACTTCACATATCTGTGCACTGTGAAATATTTGATTCAATTTATTCTCGTTGGGTCTTTCAATGTGTTGCTATTTTTTATGCAGTGTACATCACGGTACGACAAATATTCTCAAACGCAACTCTGAACCCGTCCTTTCTGATGTTTTTTAAAACGTTCAACCAGTTCTTTGAATTGCGTTCGTTGTGCAAGTCATCAGAATGCCATTCGCGAACAGGTCAAATCAGGCGGAAGCTTTCACTAGAAAAATGGTAATATTCCATTGAACGGTTCTTCCATTGATTCATCATAGGAAAAATGTCATGCGGACGAGAGAAAGAATTTTTTTTTCAGGTATACGCACTGTATTGCGATGTATTGCAGATCAGGGGTTACTTCGCAGTAGGAGTAAATTCCCATTCCGACGTGTCCCACTGCCATGACAGTCCCAGAGATGGCGATGCATTTCTTTCTTCCTAGTTTGTCCATCATCCAACCGCCAAATACGACGAATATCAATTGGAAAAACCCAAGGATAAGGACAGCGTACCTGTATACGTGAGGGAAAAAAAATTGCACGCTTATTATTTGGCGCTTCGGGCTCAGCATTCACCGCTGAAAAAGGTACAGTACAGTGCAGTGCTAACATTTTCGTATTGAAATCCTCTCCAGTGCAACTAATTGCAAGATAAATAAGCATCAAGACGTAAATCTGTACATTCGATTCTTAAATTTGATTCAACTTTTATACAGTAATTTACAATTTCAGCATTCATAACGACGTGGGAAATTTTTTTTTTACCAGAAGAATAAATTTCATGATGATCTTTACAATCATTGTGCATCACACACAAATTGCCAGCACCAAAAATATTTTTTTACAAAGAACATAGATGTAAAATAATTTGCCTTATCTTAGAGATTTTCTAAAAATAATCGCAACATTTGGTAGGACTTGAACTTCATGAAAGTTATGTATAGGGTTGGAAATGTGGCAATTAAAAAGACGATTTTCTTGCAGTTACCGGTATTAGCACGTTCAACTTTCGAATCTCTTGTGCGGAATTTTTTGTTGAAAACAAGAACAACTAAACTGACAAAATATTTTTAAATTAAACAATAATTGGCGCGTCTCGGGACGCGCCTGCAGCTGTTCAAAAAAGGCCCTTCCACAGGGCTTCAAAACAAAATTG
>CAJPEX010006261.1:0-13217 GCA_905338405.1 Notodromas monacha | reverse complement strand
TGTACTCTTAGTGAAGTGGAGGCGACATCTGTCCCTTACATTCATTGCGAGTAAAAATTAAATATGATGATATTTGCTGTAGAAGCACTAAAAGGGCTGCAGTGTACCTTGTGATTTATATATAAATATATAATTATGTGATTTATATATGTGATTTATATATATATGTGATTTATATATAAATCACCAAGTGTGGTCCCATTAAATTCAATTGGGAAACACTGAGACTAGGAGACCCATGGCAGCAAAAAATGGCCGATTTCATTATCAAATTTTTGTAAAATTTGTGATTGNATTGGGAAACACTGAGACTAGGAGACCCATGGCAGCAAAAAATGGCCGATTTCATTATCAAATTTTTGTAAAATTTGTGATTGATTTCTGTCTTCACAATACACTCCTACAACAAAGAAAGTCTGGCCAGTATGACAAGAATTTTCTTGCGTTCATGAGCAGTTTCTCAATTTTTTAGAGATCAATGAATGGAATTAGGCCTTTTTGGAGATTTTACTTGATCAAAATAATCATGAAAATTCAGCAGAAAAAAGCATATTTTGACGTATGTTTTAAGCCGGAAAGAAAAATAAAGCCTTCGAAAAGAAAATGACGTGATCACTTGTTACTTGAATTGCTACAAGATCATACACAGAAAATTATCAATGCTTTCCCCAGCGATTCTAAAATATTTGCAAAATGCGAAACTTGTTGGGAACCCAATTCTATTTCCGAATCAGGGAGTTTGCTAAACCCTGTGGGGGGTTATCCCCACCACACACACACAAAAAAAAAAACATTGTTTGACTTCTTTGTGTGATGTAATGGGTTTGAGGTCATTATGAGTTTGTCGGGGACCACGCCTGTTATTTGGACAGAATTGTTTCCCTGCTGCCTTTTCCCACGAAAAAGACAGACACAGGCTCTTTGCTGTCTGTGTAAATAAGCTCTTTTTTTTCTCGGAAGCACACACCTTTTTGAGGCATTTATTTGTCAGGTGAAAAACCGGGTTCTGAAATTGCTTCCGAGTAAACACCCAACATCAGAGGTCGGACCCTTTTCTGTTTTTAGCCTTATCAATCTGAGGCTTATACTTCTGGGAAGAACCTTGTGTTTTTTTTCCCGCCCTAGCTGTGCTGAAATCGATGTGACTTATTCCGAGAAATCTATTTTTATTTATTCAAGCAAACAAAGAAACATGTTTTCTTCGATTCTTTGACCAAAAGCCTAGGATTCATTGAAAGGCACGAGGTGGTTCAATATACTTGTTCGAGAAGCTTTGATCTCTTTCCGAATAAAAGTTTTTTTTATTGATTTTTGCAAGGCAAATTGGATTTTGCATTTTGCATCTTTGATAAGTACTGAAATATTCCAGATGTGCACTTGAAAAAAAAAAAAGAGTGCACTCGAAATTGCGAGCTATACTCGTGTCAGAAGACGTGCATAAATTCAGGTAGATGTCATTCTATGGTGACTTGAAGAAATATTCTCTTCCGAGCAGTGCTTTTCTTTTTTATTATTAAAATTTGGTTTTTATTTTGATGTTTGAGATGGTTAAAAAATTTGATTTTAATGGGGCTGAGCAAGTATATACAGTATTATATTGAGGGTCAAGTTTGGTGCCACACTTTCATTGCCTCAGGTGATGAAGTGTGTTGAGGCAGTTTAATTTATTTTGAAACTACATCAAATGAAAGATTCAAGGAGGTTACAAATTTTTGTAACAAATCATTTATGGTTTGGAAAGCAACCAAGCGTTGCTTGTTCTAATTTTGCGTTGCTTTTTCTAATTTAAACGATGGAAGTACAATATTGTCAAAAGCAGCAAACAAACTCAAATTTTACCTGAAAATGATGTTACAAAATTAATCAATTTAGAATCGAAGGATAAAAAAGAATGAAGCTTAGACGTATATATTCACTGATATCATCTTTCAAACGAACCTGTTTCTGAATTATAAATATCCCAAACTCATGTAGTGCAACAATAAAAAACAAGAAGGAATATTTCATAAGACAGGAAAATGAGTTTAAAAATAGCTGTTAGATGAAAACCTGGGTTAATTACACACCAAATGAGATAACCCAAGGCAAATTTCAGCACAGGAAAATGCAGCAGTGAAAAAAATAGGAATGTAATAATAAATCCTGTTGTAAAATAATTTGTCTCTAGGCAATAGCCTTCATTCCACTATGAGACAGACAAACTGATATTTATCCGCAAGAAAAGAGAATTGCTGACATTTTAAATGTGTCCAACATCTTGTTTTTTTTTTTCAAATCTACGACGTATTTCTTAATTTTCTGGATACGAGAATCGCGCTAGGAATTTATTTTAGGCTCTGAAGTTATTTACTGGGTGTTTTTTCACAGCCAATTTTTTTTTCTGGTGCACCTTTTCACGAGGATTTTCTGGAGAATGTTGAGAAACTCGATTATCCCTTGTCACCGTCAATGTCACCGGGTACTCAACCCGGGATCGACGGGACTCATAAAACTGGCTCATGTATGCCTGAATAAATGTAAAAGAGACTACATACCGGGTGTCTAACCCCGAAAACACATCCCCTTCTGCAATCTTCTCTTGGCTCGAATATAACATTCATCCGAGGGATCGTCTTTTCATGAATAAATCATGCCGTGATTCTTCCGAACTGAGTCAAGATTGTTTTCTCTTTTTTTTCAATGTTTTTAGCGGGGATTTTTTCAGGGAAATGGAAAGTGTGTGAAGGTCCCTGGGGGTTGTGTTTGCTGATTGGAAATTAATTTCCATTTTTTTTCGATATCGTGAGACACTTTCATGCTCATGTTGTATCGGTGTGCTGTATATTCTATAGTGACTCTAGTCGATATCAAGAGGATATTGGTGCAAATTTTTGGAATTCTCTCTCGCAATTTTTTGGCACATTTTCGTATGCTGTTTCTCAGCAGTTATTGCATTCTCTGCTTATTCTGAAGATAAACTAATCACAGTTCAATGCGTTTTTTTTTTTGCATGTCCAATATTTTCGACCAACATTTTCTGACAATTCAAGTTTCATGCCTATGCACTTTTCAATTTTTATAAATCAAAACAATTATCAATCGCAAAGATGATCAAAGAGATTATATTTTACAAATTATAAGGAAATTTGCAGCCAATCGGAGTGAATAAATCAAGGAAATTTAATCGAGTGACATCTATCGGCGATAGTTTGTGCAATTGGGGCTTCCTCGACGTGAAGGATTAAAACGAATATATGAAATTTATTTTCAATTCCTGGACTTCAAAAAAGAAAGATTCTGTAATCGGTCCAAATATGCTCATCTTTTTCGTTAGCAAGTTAAATTGCGGATCGGAGACGTGAAGTACGTAGTATAGAAACGTATTTCTTTCGATTATCTATGAAGAGTGAGGGAATTTTTTGTCGAAATAATTACGGGCCTAAAATATTAATTACAGCACGTTATAACTTCTGAATGTTTTTCTGAAGTCTGGAAAAATGCGGAAAACCCGGATCAAATCTAATGGAGTTTCAAAAATATCTGATGACACTTGGTCGTGCAATTGCATTATCCGACTCTTGAATAAGAAAATCAAGGTTTTATCCAGGGAAAATTATTCCATGAGACACTTAATGCGATTATCTCTTCAATGTACCGGTGAGTAAAGTTTAATCTTTTGGAGCGCATCTAATGGAAATGTCATCGTGTTTTCGCAGAAATGCATTTTCCTGATATTATGAATAGAAGGCAAATGAAATTTGCGGCGGAAATGTAGCACACGTGCCATTTAATGCAATGACGATCGCAAATCTTTTACTCAAGCGCGTTGAAGCCCTTTGTTTTTCTACTATACAAACGGCAAAAAATAAGGATTTTTTTCAAGTGCAAATGCTTGAAGACGACGGATTTATTTTATTGGTGTTGTTGCCTGCCGTCTGCAACTGTCGTCTGTATAGTACAGTACTTGGCAAGTACCAGATGCATAAAAGTACGAAGCTTTTCGCAGTTTTAAGTGCTTTTCGTGAAATGTTTCCTGACAAGATTTTTATCTGTAGTGTGGGAAGTTTTATTTTACTACGTCCAGCTGGTTTCGCAACATTGGTGCGATAACATTTACGTATTTATCGTCCGACTGTTGTAAGTTATTTTTTGGACTTTGAAATCCGACAAGAAAATTATGGCATTAAATTTAACAGCATAGAGGTTTATTTTTCGAATGAGGAAGACTCTTTCTTCTTAAGCCGGATCGGATTGCGTTAAGTTTCACAGCGAATTTCACTTCGGATTCACGAGGGTTTATGTTGCTGAACATTGTGTGTCAAAACTCCTTCTGAAGTTGAGAAAATTCGCCAGAGCTGTACAGTATAACGATAAAATCATGGGAACTGTTGCATTTATTTTTATCCGCAAACACAGTAGACTTCTTGATTTCTCTGGAACTTTGAAGAATTTGAAGACTTATTTATCGAGTGTCGACGGCCTTGAGGAATAAGGTAATATTTTTTTCACGCATTCAAAGCCTAAATGAAAGCTGAATGGACATTATTTTTATTACAGTGCTTTTATATTTGAATGGAATTTAATTCAGACTTATTCGACGAGGCCACCAAAGATTTCATTTTTTGTTAAACGAATATACTGTACTGTTCTTGTTTGATGTTTTTGTTCCATTCAAGTATGACACATACTGGATTTTTACTATATTCAAATTGATGTTCCCATATACCAAGTGTGACAATTTTTCATACAGATGCATATACATGTGGACTCTGCTCATCTACAAATAGCACAATCTATATGAATTTGAGGTAAAATAAAGTATAGGAGCATTTATGTAGGTCGCAAGCAATGTTAAAAGTTATCTTTAGAGACTTTAGAGTTGTATGTCAGTTTTAACCAAGGGGAAAAAATGAGCAACTAGCTTCCTTGCTGTTTTTAGTGAAACAAACTCTATTTCATCATCCACAAATGCAAAATTTACTGAAGCAACATTATGCAAAACAATAGCAAATTTTTTAACAGATAAAATCAAAATAACCAGTCTGTTGCGCATGGAGCACCAGCGTATATCAGAGTAAAACAACAGTTGCTTTGCAAAAAATAAAATGAAATAATTGTTTTCTGTTAAATAAAACAGACGAACATTTGTCACTGTCAAGAATGAGGGGGAGTTTTATATTTGTTAAAGAGGACAAAAGCGCGTCATGCTGTTAACCTGGGGTGATGTGAGAAGAGAGATTTCAAAACAAGGGGAACAGCTGCAGGGAGAAAACCTTGTTTGCTTCCTTGAAGTAAGGTGCAAATTAAAAAGAAGTCTTGGAAACAAATCCAAGTATTTCCTGGATAACATAATTCAAAGAACACAGAAAGAAACGCAATACAATATGATACAAGATAAAACCCTAGATATCCAATTTCATCATGACAACCATCAATGAATATACTTGTTCATTGCCTGGCAACTTTTCAATGAGTAACTTGAATGAAAATTGCATTTCTAATACACGTTTGTAGGCGGACAAAAGGTTGCATTTAATTCATGCAAAAAACAAGGTCTCCATTTTCTGAATTCTTATGTTTGTGAAACTTGTGTTCTCCAAAGGTTATTTTCCTTGAATTAAAACAAGATTTTCTGCTTTCCAATAGTCCATGTGTGAGGATTTCTTGGGATTATAAGCCACAGAATTAATAAAGTGTCCTGTCAACAGCAACTATATATGCTTTGCTTGGCAACCAGAGAGTTGCAGGGCGTAGATAAGCTGGGGGTGGGCTTTCATGTGAGTTTATGAATTCGAGTGTCGGCATATTTCGGATAACCCTTGAGCCGGCATTTGCGATAAATGTTGAAAACCCCGGCCTTTTTACCCCGCCCAAAATCTTGACACCAGCTCATTTTTCTTGGACACGAATGCGTTCTTGAATAATTTTTCGCCGGGTTCTTCCAAGTTTCTTGACTCCTAGATTTCATACCAGATGGCGTGTGGCAATTATTCAAGGGCAAGAGGGGGAAATCTCATGAAAAATTCGACCGAAGACTGAAAGATTCATTGTGGAAAAACTCCCCTGTCATACTTCCAGGAAAGCTGATATTTTCACGCGAAAGATTTGCTTTTTTGATTTCATATGTGTCGTGAAAGAAAAAAAAATCGCGCGTGGGAGTTTTTCGACAAGAACATTATCCGCAAATTTTGCAAAAATGTCTGTTGCCTTTCACGCTTTTCTCTCACTCTTTCCGCTTTTTCCCACACCGGAAAAAAATATTTCACTTTGGATTGCCATTTTTCCGCAGGGCTTTCAAAGTATATACACAAGCTTATGCTGAACTTTTGGCTTTGAGTTTTCATCCGCTTTCATCATCACTAACTGCATTTGATGCTAATTAGAGAATGGCTTATAACGATGTAGTGGCGTTACTAACACTTGTCAACTTGTTTACTAACAAATCGGGCGAAGAAGGAATGCTGACTAACGCTTTATTGGGATTCCGCGAACTTCTTATGACTCATCGTCAAAGTCGACATTATTAACATTCCTAAAAAAAAAACCAGCGGGAATTTTATTTTTCTGAAAGATGATCAGGGATTTTAAGAAATTGACTTATTCTTGATGATCCAGAGATTTAAAAATAAAAACGTGTGTGTATATATACATAATAGGAAAATATAGGAGCACAACGAACGAGGTGTACGACAGGTCGCGGATGCCGCAGGACGCCGTTCCGCCGCCATTTCTGGCCGCCGCCGGACACTCCAAAGTCGTCCATTCGCCGCCTTCGGGCGACGCTAAGCGCAAGATGGTGGCGAGTGTCACAGAGCGCGATAGTGAGGCTGGGTCACAGGCCACGCAAATCGTCAGCGACTGGATTCAAACGTTTCAGTACCTAAGAGGTTTGTTTGAACTTTACCCCAGAATTCAAATGTGAAACTCGCGTCTGCTACTATGATCCTTGATTTTTTTTCCTTTTTGAAAATTTGTTTGAGTCTTCGATAACATCTTAAATAAGTTCTGACCACAATAATGTTCTAGTCATCATTTTCTGAATATTTGTCAGATAAGCAACCTGAATTTTCAGAGCAGAACATTCTTAATTCAAAGACGACCGAAGAATGTTCGAATATTAAAAGAAAAAAAAACTGCTACAGATAATTAGCCGAACTAGAAAATACGAAGAAAACTTTAAGCCTGAATAAAGTAAATATTTGACTATTAATAATTTTCAATCAATAAAAATCACGAAACGGGTCAGGAAATGTTAGAAAAAAAAGGATAAATGTGGGTATTGTACTACGTTCATTCGCTGTGATCAGCTTTAAAATTTTTGAGATCCCCTTGCTGTCTTGAAAAAAATACTGACACGCGACTATGAAATTAAGCTGGTCTTTTTTTCTCCAAGTTTCAAAAGTTAATTGATTGCGGAAACGCGTATCAGTACCGGAAACTGCTCGTGGGTGGCAGTAATTATCATCGCACTTGGCAGACATTCTTTAATTGCGTCGTTCCGCACTCGAGTTTAATAGTCGTGCTTAATGAGAGGAAAAAACATTCTTAATAACTTGATTACCCGGATAACAGAAAGCGAGCATGTGGTTGATACACGGTATGAGAATAGTGTTCCAAGAACAACCGTTTGCGAGGACTGAAAATAAAGCTATGAAAATGAAACTGGAAAAAAAATTAAAATCTGAAAATTTGTAATATGAAAATAAAAATGAAAAAATAAAAATAATTAATTACTGAAAATGATAAGCAACCTATTTTCCATTTTTGATGTGATGAAATTTCACCGGAAATTGGGGTACTTTTTCATGACCTCATACATCCAGCAAAAAATAATTTTGGCTCGTTCAGGGAAATTTTAAAGAAAATTCAGTCATTTTATCTATAATTTCGATGAAAAAGCCAGCCGTTTATAATTGCCAACAGGGCTTTTCCTTCATAATATCGCTGTAGATATGTGTCTAGAGAGATTAGATTTTTGAAGATTTGCACTTAATGGTCATATGCTACTTTTTGTTTGCTAAGAAAAAAATTACTTTCGTCTTATGTAATGTCGTCATATTGGATCTCATTCAAAGTAGCAGTAATATTTAAAAAACAGTAATATGTAAAAAAAATGATGTTTGCAGGAAATTTGCAACGCAAAAATGTGTTGACCTTTGGGTTCCGCAGAACCCAAATTTACAAGGCAGCGTGAAAAGTATGCGAATTATTCCGAAAATACGAGTACCGTGCAGTATTATACTTTGCTTTCATGTTTGGGCAACCTTCAATAACCCTTATTTTTCCTCCTTTCAGCTGAGGCTGATTCTGGTCATCCTTCAGCAAAACTCATTCGAATTTCATAACGTGAAAAATGTATACAGTACTGTTTTTCTTGAAACGCGAAAAACGGGAACACTGTCTTCGCAGATATATTTAAAAGTCTGAGGAAATGGGGGGAAAAGTAGCAAAACTCTCGACGGAAGTTTATCTTATTACTGATAGAATGACGTCGAAAATCATTCCAAAAATGCCTTCCGAAGTAAAATGTATTTTACGTCGAACTAGTCATGAAACAGTAGGGATTCAGGAAAAAAGCAGGAAATTAAGTGTTCCCAACCTGAGATTCCGGGAACCCATTTGGGTGCGATGAGGGGTTCTCCGTTAAGTGTTTTTTTTTTCGGGGACTGTAACAATGTGCGCACTTATGAAAATAATTTAGTTCAAAGCTGACTTTAGTAACTTTTTTCTTTGAGGACAAATTTTAAAAAGCTTTATTTCCCTGCCTCATAGATGATAGAATCGCTTTTAATCTCAATTTCTTTGCGCGCATAATTTTAATTCACTTGGACAGCTTTAAAAGGTGTATAAAAATTTCAGCGCGCCTGAAATTCCAGATTTTAATCACTTATATTTATTCCTCCTTTCTTCAAGAAAATTGATTTCGCCTGAACTTTGAAGGCGGAAATTCTTTCTGAGATGAAATAAATTTCCTACCTGGTGTTCCACCTGGAATTATCTCATCTTTAAAGGTTGCAATAGTTTAAAATCATTGACCTTGAATTTCTCCTCATGAAAAGAGAATGTATTACTGTACTGATAAAAATTGAGAACTTTAGAAGTTTTTTATTTCTCGTCAAGATTTAATCTTCATGCTCAAATTTCCAGCCGAATTTTACAAATGCATTTACGTTGGTAAAATGCGCGTACATTTTTCAATGTTTAATGTTCTTCGAGACGGCGCAACTTTGAAAGCCATTTACCATGATTGCTAAATTTAGAGAAAATTCTGTGAATCTCTGCTGTTGCAAAAATAAAAAATAAAAAAGGATCGTTCCTGGGAAAAATCCTGTTCCATCCCCAATAGTAGCTTTAGTAGCAACCCCCGAACGGATCAATCCGCGCGGAAAACCCTTAGGGTCCCGGTGTCTGGGCCGTTTTTAGCCCGGAAATTGAACCCGGAGGGGCACCCCTCTTTACCCCTGGTTTCGTGGCTAAAAAAGATGAGGACCCAGGGTACGGGTGTATATATGATCGATGTCCCGTGAAAACTACCGTGTGGGTGATGAATGTTTACCAGTTGTACGAAGAGGCTGGTTTTTATTTTACTTTTTGAGAGAAGGAGAGAGATTATGAGAAAGAGTCGCGGAAGTTGAGTTGTCGCCACCCCGCGCGAGCGACCGGAAATAGGACACGAATTATTTTTTTTTTCATAGCTGAATTTATCTGATTATTTGGCTTAAGAGACTTTTTCAGCAAAAATAAATGAGAACTATAGGGGTTGAAAATGGTTTCGAACGCAAGAAATCTTTGAATTTCTGCCGGGAAGAAATTAAAATAAACAGAGAAAAATTTGAAGTTTAATATAAATGGTACTTAACGTGTTATTTACCCAACACGAAATTAACTTGAATACAGTGAGACCTCGACATGAGGACAATTCGACAAAGGGACATTTATTTTCGAATAAAAAGGGCATAAAAAGGCTCAACATACAGACACTGACTTGACATGAGGACTTAGCATGATAAAATTGCCAATAAATTAAACAAAAATTGTCTTTTATTCTGCTTGATTGCGAGAAACAGATGTTTCCAACCCTAAGATTTATGAATCTAGGGAACCAGAAAAATGCATCGTAGAGAGAATTTTGTTGAAGTGACCCTCTATAATAAGCCTATAGAGACCTATGATGGATTTCAAAAAATTGTGAACACAAAAAGATTCTTTTGGGAAAAATAATTGCAAGGAGTTGACCAGTGATAATCTTACTTTGGGTGAGCAAAAGCTTTTGATTATGAATTATGAACTTCATGGTACACTTTTGTTTGTCACATGTTGATTTTTGTATGAATACCTCATGCATCTTAGTACAGTATAGTACTGTAACTTCAATATTTTTTCCATTTATTATTTCATGCCTTTCGATTGGCCGAAATTTATAAATATACTGTACTCATTTATGAAAATGTATGTAGATATTTATGAAAATGCAGAAGTTCTCATTTGGAGCACCAAATAAGAACGTCTGTCCAGTAACTCGTATCGTATTTTAATTGTGTTGTCAATTGAGGAAAAAACTGCAAAAAAGAGCTTAAAGTGCAGAAAATATTGCGTAAAATTTCAAAACTAGCCTGCAAAGCGTTTTATTGTTAATGATGTTCTTGTCTGGGTCGGAAATTTTCTCGGCATTTGGCAATACATCATTTCTTGAGCCGTTGAATGACATGAAAGAAGAATAAGGCAAGCAAAAATAAGCCCTTGCTGCTGAAATGGCTGGAAATCGATGGCGGGTATTTTAGTGAAGTTTGTTCGATGTAGAAGCATTTCGGACATATATATTCCTTCAATGCGTTTATTTTAGGGTTGAGATGCTTCAAAAGCCTGTTTGTTGCTTGAGATTATAGAAAACACATGCAATATTTGCCGCTCACTTGATCCTTTGATCGAAAATACTGTAACTTCAAAGTGTTTTCGAATACAGGAAGCCGTGTCTATATCTAGAGCATAAGTAGAACAATTTTGGCAAGATGTATTTTTGATAGGTTTTTCAGGACGAAGAACTTGATTCCTTTGCACGCAAAAATTATGAGTTTTCGAGAAGGTTAACGTTACATAATCTGATGAAGTATCAAAACCCTTTCAAAAAATGATTTGAATATATATATATGTTTTTTTAAAGCAGTGCAGCAACGAAATCTTTCAGCTGAAATCAGTGCAAATCCGAATGACGACTTTCAAATTCCATACGTTGTGCCTAGTCTAGTCATGCATTGCTGCTACTTTGCCTGAAAAATACATGATTATATTATTATATTCCTTTTTTTTGTTCCAGCAAAGTGAATAGTCGAGTGAAAATGCTTAAATTCTAGAAAGTTGAAAATTTTCAGCACGTGTGGAACAGTAGAAGAAATTTGTACAGTACCAAGATTTTTTACATTTTTACACAGATTAATGTATCTATTTAGAAAAAAATGGATGAATCTGCGCAATTCTGAAGCCGGAAGTGCTTCTTCTGGGAATTTTTCATACTAAGAGCAGGTTATTTGTGTGGTATACTATTTTGACAATCTCCTTCATCATTTTTCTTCAAATACAGGTTGGGCCAAAAATACGAACCAATAATCTAAGATTTAAAACAGCTTAGTAAAAAATTGAGCTGTGGCAACTAAAAAGAAAACCAAATGAAAGTGTGTCTGATGTAATTTCAAATCATACCTCGTATGTAGTGTTATGCTCCTAATTGCCATGGCTTGGCACTTGAACCACTTGGATGAAAACTTTCCAAAAAGAAGTTGTCAATGATCTCCTTCCACTAAGCTGCTGTTCTCCAGAGTTGCTTTCATAGAAACTTAGGGTTCAGGACCAGTTATTCAACCAGCAAACTTCATGCTGCCTTCAATGAGAGGGTGCTTCTATTCCTAAAATTTGAGAGGTGGAGATGAGAAGTGCAAGAAAAAAAATGAGCGGTGGAATGTTGCAATCCAGTCATCCCAAACAAATTTGCACTCAAGGGATCACAGGAGCTGTGAGGTTAGCATCCAGATGAAAGCTGGCGAGAATATATTCCAGAATAGAGCAACATCCCACTCCTCAAAATTTTTTTCTTGCACTTTTTACCCCGAACTCCCAAATTTTAGGAATGTGTGCACCCTCTTGAAGGCAGAATGAAGTTTGCTATTCATCCCTGAAACAGCTCTGGAGACATTTTTCTGGGGGAAGTATTCATTCAAATAGCACTTGTAACCATAAAACTGAGCATCATTTGATGGGGAATTGAGCAAGCTTTTGTTTGATGTTTTTTTTTTTATTGTTGCAGTTCAGTTTGTCACTGAACAATTTTAAGGTAGAAAAGTTTCAATTTTCTGGCCCACCCTGTATTATATACACTTGAATTTTTGCGCATGACATTTGAAAAAAAGAAAAAAATTTCGATACTATACTACTCAAAGATTTAAAAAAAAATTATTCTACGATCATTCCCACAATTCTTATTTATACGTCGTCGGGATATTTTGAAATGATGTTGCAACAAATCTGGACTTTAAAACAGTATTGCTTATGCTGCAATGAATACTTTTCAAAGTACCTTCCCGTTTTAGCCACAATGATTTTTAATTGGCATCCGGATTATTTAATAAATAGAAAGGCTTTTCTCTGGCCTTATTTGCTCGAGTACTTTCCTATATATTTTCAGCTAACTTGATTTTAACATATAAATTATTGTTCCCACCAAGCCATTGGGATAAGAAAATGCTAATTCATTTTGAAAAAAATTGCTACAAATATTTAACATTCAAACTATTACATACAGAGACAAAAAACTGGTGAGCAATACTTTATTACAAGTAGATTCGTCTCCCCCTGAAATTATGTAGACAGCTTTTATTTTATAATATTTCTCGCATGCAATTGAATTTATGGAAATTATTAAAGTTTCGTTTATATCATATTGTATATCGATTTTACTTGAAGTTGGGCCGTTTTACTTCCTTTACATTGGCTTGATTTTTGCGACGAAATTCACGCCCGCAGTATAGCTTTGATTCTGAGAAATAAATGGATGTTTAGCTGATAACCTATTCGCAAGAAACGAATGCTCAAAAAAACATATGCATTCTTACTTTTTTTGCGTCTGTGCTGCAGAAAACCACGAGACGCTGGTGTTGTTTTTGTCTCTGAGCGTGGCTGGCGGAGTGCTGCTCTTCTGCATCGTCCTCGCAGCTCGTCTCGCAGTTTCCAGAGCCTCCTCTGCCAAT
>CAJPEX010006260.1:0-13219 GCA_905338405.1 Notodromas monacha | reverse complement strand
AAAAAATTAAATGTTTGTAAAATGCAATAACGGAACTCTTTGGATTCAAGATCGGAAATTTTCAGCTTCGAGATAAGGTTTTCGCCGGAAAGCATGATTTTGTGTACTCTCGCATCTTTTATTCCGAGAGGCGGCCTAAATTGTTCAAAGAAACTGCAAATTTCCATCAAATCATTGGAAAATTCCGGAAGCAAATGGGGATTCTCTTGAATTTTATCGCAGAAATCTGAAGACGCTTTTTAAAGCTGAGACACTTTAGAGAAAATGCTGTTTCATAATTCAGAAATATGATTTTGCATCCTTGAAAAATCGTTTCGAACGGTGCATATATTTGAAATTTCTACTAATGATTGGTAAATTATTTCTTCTGAAATGTCCATGTACTGCATTTAATTGTCAGCTTGTTTAAAAGTTTACTCTGCTCAACCATCGATGGAAAAACACGAAAATAGTTTCTGAAAACTTTAATATCGAAGCTACACAGCAAAGACTTTACGCAAAGCCCTTCCAACCTTAAATTTACTGACGCAAAGAGTGAGCTAATAAAGTAAAGGACGTAAGAACAATAAAAACCTTCTTTTCTTGTGAGTTTGACGACTCATTACAGACTTCTGTACAAACTGAACAACTGAAAAAGGTTGACTGCTTTAACTTGAATGCGAACAAACAAAGATTGTTTTTGCACTTCAAAGTGTCCTTGGATGCCTGTACAGTTTCGGTGAATGCTTTAAAGTTAATTGAGTGGACTTCGAGAACTATTAAATGGTTGACTGCTTTAACTTGAATGCGAACAAACAAAGATTGTTTTTGCACTTCAAAGTGTCCTTGGATGCCTGTACAGTTTCGGTGAATGCTTTAAAGTTAATTGAGTGGACTTCGAGAACTATTAAAGACAATGTACGGTATTTAAAATGTTGACCGTATATATAATGGCCTTCGCATCCGAGCGTTTCTCTGTGTAAATTTAATCTGTTCTGATCACTGATGCATTTGAAATTTTTAGAATAAATTCTGAAAGTTATTGAGTAAAATTGTCTTCCAGCTGTGAAAAATCAAGGCATTCATTGAGTTAATTTTTTATTCTAAAAAAAAACGATTTCAACGAATCCGACAGGACATTTTTTTAATCGAACCACGTTCTTTTTTCCTGTATTACGGTATAATTACCTAGCTGTACTATACTTGAATTCCGTATACTGTACATATCGTATCTGTTCAAGATACATTATTTTAATCTTACGAAAACTTGTTGATCCAAATTGTTTTTCTATTAAACTGTTCACGAATTGGATAACCTGTCCTATCTGAGTTAATTTTTATGGATTCAATCGTACATCAAAGGTGAACCTCGAATGAGACGGAGAAAAATATTTGCACAATTACAAGTTTTTTTTCAATCCTTCCCCAGATTATAAAAAGAGCAAGCTTATTTTATCACGCATTATCCATACGGAAGAAGCGTGCTAAGGTTTATTCGTGAAGTCGTGATGAATGACAGACGCATTAATCACGCACCACTGATCAAGCAATTCATCAACGACAATCGCAGTTGAATCGAAGACGAGAGCGCATCAGAATATTTATCGGTTCATTAGGTAATCATGAAGACCCTGTCTGTGTCAACCAGCGAAGCAGACTGTAGCTAAACAAGTCTGATGTCTGTCCACTATTCTGTCTTACTTTCCTTTCGCGCATAACTATGGAAATAATGATTTCGCCTCTTCATTTGTGAAACTTTTTTTTAATCTCCACGATGAGTATTCGAAAGTTTCACCGTTCAAGAGATTCACCTGAATTTATTTAATTGAATCGTTGCAGTGAAAAGAATCGAAATACATCGTCTCTACTCTCTACATACACAAAAGAAAAAGAACGAAAATTATTTTACTTATTTTGTTCGCATTTAAATATTATCCGTCGACTTTCAGAATATCGCAGACTGTATGAAAAGAGTTTGGGGAAGAAAGATGCGCATGCCCAAAAGACATGTGATGTATTTGTGAAAGGCTTCCGATCTCTCAATCCCTTGCTTGAAAGTCCGATGAATTTTAAATCCGTTTCTGTGTCTGTTGATGGATATATTCCCTATAACAGAATCTCCTCGGAAACCTCCCGCGCTCACATTTTAAAAATATGCCAATTTTCAGTCAAAAATCTCATCTAACGTAACTCGAGCATATAAACTCGCCTAAGTACATAAATGTTCCTGCCAAGGGCCACTGAATTTCCAATCTATTTGAAATTCACGATGATAAGTAAGGATTCCTTACGATCTCTTCGGGAATCCACTGGACACAAGTTCGCTTCACTTATCAATTGTAAGTCGAGCATATCTTCTACGTAAGTATTTCCTCGTTCATATCCTTAGAGTCTCCTAGTATCTCCTCCTAAGTGCCGCTGGATTTCAAAAATTCGATCACTTCAACATAATTAATGAAACTTCATCATCCCTTGTAATTTTGTAGATAACCTCTGTATATAAACTCGAAAGTTAAATAGACCATCCCATGCAACTCAATGACTAACTCAAGGTGCTCAAATCGCGAAATAATCTAGATATTTTCAAGTTTGTTAGATTGTTCAAGATGCAACAGCATTCCTTGCATTAAAATGCACAAGGCATGCACATCTATTTCAGCTATATGTCAATCCATAATGTATCCTTCAAAGCATCGCTGAATTCCCCAACGACTCTTGAATATTAAAAGGTACTTCAGCGATTCGTATATTCCGAACGGAAACCTTGATTTTGTACCACGCAAAAAAAAACGTGTGTCGCACGCACGATGACGCGTCAATTGTCAGTCAAATACCTCACCCAAATGCAACGCAGGCCTCATCCAGAGCCTGTAAATATATATCCGGACCTTACAAACATGGCAAAGAACGCACTGGCTTCTCATGGCCCGGGGGCAATTGACCCACTTTTCCGCAAGGACTGGCAACAAGCCCCCGGTGATCGTCGACTCGGCCCAGAGTGGCAACTCTAGCAGCAGCGGCGACAACGTCGGCAATAATGATGATGATGATGATGATGATGATACGCGGGGCAGATGTGCGACCATTAAGTCGGCGCAGAGAGGAAACAGTCGTCGTCGGCCGCGGCGTCGACGAGAACCGAGTGAGTGCCTGCACTCCGGCCGAAAATTAGATTACTCCCAGGATTAATAAACCCGCTCCCGCAATGGGGCAATCCGCGCCCCAACACGTTTTCATCGCGGTTTGCGTGTGCTGACTCCGAATGCATGCCATGGCCATGGCCCGTGTGTTACTGTGTATGGCGCTGCTGTTGGCTGTGCGATGCATGAGAAGCCTTTTGTTGGGACCAACACCAGCAGCAGCAGCAGCAGCCATGCGACTCCGAGTGCCTCCTCATCCCCGCAAACCTGCATTCCATCGGGTCTCTGATTTTGGCACAGTGGAATAATCTGAACCTATTGAATCATCAAGTTGAGTATAGCACGCTCAAGTCGCTTCCGGTCGAAGTGCCAAAAAAATGTATATAGTTGCTGCACCCATCAGTTCACAGACGATAAATCTCTCACGTACGCTATATACCAGTGTTCCCCAATCTGTGGTCCGAAGAAGTTTTTTTTTGCCGGTCTGCGGGAAAATTTCTTTAGCATGATTCATTTATAGAAGGAATAGCAATGAAGTCCATGATTATTATCCAAACTTTGAACTTTTTGATGAAGAGAAAAAAGTTTGCTTTTCCCCAAATAACACTTCAGACATGCACTATTTTCACTTGTTGAAATACTGCACAGACTGTATTTTAAATTTTCAATCTGAGTACCTTTTCTTAAAGCCCAAGTTTTAATTTTTGTGTGAAGACATTCCATTACATAGTTGCTATTTCTGAACTTAATTTTCACGATACAAGTTTTGTTCTGCGGACTTAACGGCAGGTATTTAAAATGTTTTCTGGTCTTTAAAGTTATTGTATGTAACTTTGCCGGTCCGCGCAGAAGATTTCATTAAAATTTGCTGGTCTATACGAGCCCGAAAAGTTCAAGATGTGGACAGTGCCAATTTTTCTGAAAAGATAAAAAATTATGTTTCACAATTTTATATTGCATCTCTTGAAAAAATTGAGCTATTGCCATGAACTTACAATAAAAATTCATCGTAGTATAATTTTACTTCAACATATTGTATTTCTCGAATCAACTGTGTGAACTTTTTGAATATGTTCGTCTGTCTTTTGACAATCATTTTAAAAAGGGAGTTTCTGTGTCATTTCTTTCCCGCTAACTTATTTTCTGTTTTTCAAAGACAAGAAAAACAATTTTTGGAAGACAATTTCCAATTGCTTGCTTGGCATGAGGAGTCATTAAAATATTCCTATTGAAGTGCAGCATGGGATAATGTGATGTGATATGTCGAAATTCCAACATACGGACGCTGCAGTTGAAGAATTAATTACGTCCACATTTTCGAGGGCCCACTGTGATATTTTCAACCGGTAAAAGTTCATTTTGCAAACAACCTGTCCGGAGTATTTTCATGATTGCCAATGGGACAAAATCTGATCGCGTTTCATCAAGATTTTGCAGGCCTTCAAACACGCGTAGAATTTGAGCGGATTCATCCCTGAATTTTATTGGTATTACATATTTATGTTGGTGGAACTAAAATCTGGCGCCTCAAAAATTCTCCCCTTCATTCTCTCAATAAGTATCATGACGCTGGAGCAATAACAAAAAATTGAGTGCGCAGCAAGCTTGGACTCACTTTCCGCCGACGAAAAGCGATAGATTTGAACGAAAGAGGCGATTTCTCTTCTTTTTCTTTCAGCTCTCTCTCTCTCTCCCTCTCTCTCAGTGCAGAAATATAATAGATACAATAAAAACAACTCGGAGAAACCAGAACCACGCTGGCAAGACGCAGCGAAGAGTTCAATATTGTTACACCACCGACGTTCCTGCGGCACCACGAGTGCCGAGAAAACCATTCACCTAAAAAATAAAAGAGAAGGACGCCATTTAGGATAAAAGCCGCTCCTTGCCCGCATCATGACGGAACAATGAGCAAGACGGGTGAGCGAGAACGAAGAGAGAAAAAAACGCATAAAAAATGGGAGAAAAAGGGAAGCGGAGAAATCGCCTGGCTAAATGCGAAAGCGAAAATTCCCCAGGGAACGCCACATGCGACCTTTTTTTTTTCTTTCTTACATGTATGGAGGAAAGCAGAGCGTTCTGAACTCGCCTTCTAGAAAGGCGATGTCCATCACAGTCCGTCGATTGACGACTTGCCAGAAGCAAATGAATAGCCCGTAAGATCTCGCGCCTCTCGTGAGACACGCGGCAACTTTCCTGAAATCAAGTGATTCTGAAATCACAAAATGCGATAAAACGTGGCGAGCTTTTACGACTTTGACACGACGAGGTTGGATCTATTCTATAGACTCTTCGTGTGTCAAGCACCACGGATAGCAATTACACGAATATCATCAGTAATACATATTTCAACTTCGTTTATTTCTAGGGAAATACGGATTTTTGCCTGCATTGAAACTCCGGAAGAAAACAAATTTTGGCTTCACAGCATATGAGACTTCTTTGACATCATTAATAATAAAAAATAAATTGTAAAATAAAATAAAATGAATTCAATGTAAGTAATGTACTGTAGATCACAAATTTGTCTGACGAATTATAAAATAAATATTCTATAAGCATATAAACTCGGAAATGAGGCAACAATTCTTAGGGTTATGATGCGTCTAAGAAAATATTGAAAAACTATAAAAACGACAGGATTTATCTAGATTTTATATTTCTCCTCCACTGTTGTACACAAAAACCCACTATAATTCGTCCAATCTCCTTGGAAAATTATATTCGCATTATCATGGCTATATGACGGTCACTGAACATCGATTAATTTTTCAGTAAATTTCGATCGTTACAAATAATTTTTTAGAATTCAGAGTTCGTTTCATAATTTTGGAATACTTATTTTTTTATAATGGTAGAAATAAATCCTAACATGAAACTTCATTACAGTTATGTTAATTAAGATAGAAGAAACGTTTCTCATCCGGTTCTATTATTTTGAATTAGCAGTAGCCAGAACACTGCTGTACCATGTTTTTTTATAATAGGAAATACTTTACAGTACAGTAGTATACTGTATATCATATGGCTTATGATACTGCCTTGAAAATTAAACGTGCAATGGAGGTTCATTCCATTACCTTATTACAGGATGAACTTCAGTCTAGAACATGAACCGATCAAGAAACTTCGCTCAACATTCGTTCGCACTTTTCGAATACCCAGAAATCCACATGAAAACGAAAAATAGTACAGTACTTTATACACTATACTAATCTTCGTATTGTTTCGCTTTGCGTGTGCTGACTCCGAATGCATGCCATGGCCATGGCCCGTGTGTTACTGTGTATGGCGCTGCTGTTGGCTGTGCGATGCATGAGAAGCCTTTTGTTGGGACCAACACCAGCAGCAGCAGCAGCAGCAGGCATGCGACTCCGAGTGCCTCCTCATCCCCGCAAACCTGCATTCCATCGGGTCTCTGATTTTGGCACAGTGGAATAATCTGAACCTATTAAATCATCAAGTTGAGTAGCACGCTCAAGTCGCTTCCGGTCGAAGTGCCAAAAAGATGTATATATTTGCTGCACCCATCAGTTCACAGACGATAAATCTCTCACGTACGCTATATACCAGTGTTCCCCAATCTGTGGTACGAAGAAGTTTTTTTTTTCCGGTCTGCGGGAAAATTTCTTTAGCATGATTCATTTATAGAAGGAATAGCAATGAAGTCCATGATTATTATCCAAACTTTGAACTTTTTGATGAAGAGAAAAAAGTTTGCTTTTCCCCAAATAACACTTCAGACATGCACTATTTTCACTTGTTGAAATACTGCACAGACTGTATTTTAAATTTTCAATCTGAGTACCTTTTCTTAAAGCCCAAGTTTTAATTTTTGTGTGAAGACATTCCATTACATAGTTGCTATTTCTGAACTTAATTTTCNGCAATAACAAAAAATTGAGTGCGCAGCAAGCTTGGACTCACTTTCCGCCGACGAAAAGCGATAGATTTGAACGAAAGAGGCGATTTCTCTTCTTTTTCTTTCAGCTCTCTCTCTCTCTCCCTCTCTCTCAGTGCAGAAATATAATAGATACAATAAAAACAACTCGGAGAAACCAGAACCACGCTGGCAAGACGCAGCGAAGAGTTCAATATTGTTACACCACCGACGTTCCTGCGGCACCACGAGTGCCGAGAAAACCATTCACCTAAAAAATAAAAGAGAAGGACGCCATTTAGGATAAAAGCCGCTCCTTGCCCGCATCATGACGGAACAATGAGCAAGACGGGTGAGCGAGAACGAAGAGAGAAAAAAACGCATAAAAAATGGGAGAAAAAGGGAAGCGGAGAAATCGCCTGGCTAAATGCGAAAGCGAAAATTCCCCAGGGAACGCCACATGCGACCTTTTTTTTTTCTTTCTTACATGTATGGAGGAAAGCAGAGCGTTCTGAACTCGCCTTCTAGAAAGGCGATGTCCATCACAGTCCGTCGATTGACGACTTGCCAGAAGCAAATGAATAGCCCGTAAGATCTCGCGCCTCTCGTGAGACACGCGGCAACTTTCCTGAAATCAAGTGATTCTGAAATCACAAAATGCGATAAAACGTGGCGAGCTTTTACGACTTTGACACGACGAGGTTGGATCTATTCTATAGACTCTTCGTGTGTCAAGCACCACGGATAGCAATTACACGAATAGCATCAGTAATACACATTTCAACTTCGTTTATTTCTAGGGAAATACGGATTTTTGCCTGCATTGAGACTCCGGAATAAAAAATATTTTGGCTTCACAGATATGAGACTTCTTTGACATTATTATTATTTAAAAAATTAATTGTAAAATAAAATAAAAAATTTAATTTAAGTAATTTACTGTAGTTCACACATTTGTCTGACAAATTATAAATTTAAATAACTGTTCTATAAGCATAGAAACTCGGAAATGAGGCGACAATTCTTAGGGTTATGATGCGTTAAAAGAAATATTGAAAAACTATAAAAACGACAGGATTTATATAGATTTTATATTTCTCCTCCACGGTTCAAGCTTTGGACACAAAAACCTACTATAATTCGTCCAATCTCCTTGGAAAATTATATTCGCATTATCGTGGCTACATGACGGTCACTGAATATCGGAATTTTTCAGTAAATTTCGATAGTTACAAATAATTTTTTAGAATTCAGACTTCGTTTCATAATTTTGGAATACTTATTTTTTTTATAATGGTAGAAATAAATCCTAACATGAAACTTCATTACAGTTATGTTAATTAAGATAGAAGAAACGTTTCTCATCCGGTTCTATTATTTTAAATTAGCATGAGCAGCCAGAACACTGTACCGTGTTTTTTTATAATTGGAAATACTGTACAGTAGTATACTGTTTTTCATATGGTTTATGATACTGCCTTAAAAATTAAACGTGCAATGGAAGTTCATTCCATTACCTTATTACAAGATGAACTTCAGTCTGCTTGTACTTGGCTAGTTCTTTGAAGCGAGTTGTAAGCAAGCGTGAAAAGCTTATGGGTCTTTAGGTGTACTTTTGCTTTTTATCATGTCATGAAATATGTGATATGATTAGAAGCATAACAAAGCGATTATTCCCAGTTCAATAAATGTCAGTTTTACGCCTGGTGAAGGCAACGAAAAATATGAAGTCGTTTTTACCTCAATGGATCCAAATTAAAAATACTGTACTGCTGTACTTTCAACTTGCAAGATTGGTGCCATGGGAAAAGGGGTTGCAATTTTCCTAAGACCACCCCCCCCCCCCTTTTCCTCCGGTTATCGATGCTAATGGACGCAAATGGAACTATGACGAGACCCGAAGGCATATTCCCAACACGTAGAAGCTTTGTGCACGAAAGTTGCACGCTTTGTTGGAGCGAGATGGGGAGCAAAAGTTTGAACAAGATTTTTGCCCTACCCTTCGAGTAGGTTGGGGTGATCTTCTGAAAGTTTTTGCATCATCCGTTTTCGCGGAAATCTGCGTCGTATTTCGTAGAAGCGCTGGCACAAAAAGAAAAATGACTGAAAAAGGGAGGAATTCTTGCAGAAATCTGCATGAATGTTTAATGTCCTCCCGTCCTCTATACTTGCTCATGTTTCATACGAACTTCAAGTAGAAAATCCGATTTTCGGCGAACTTGAGGATGCACGAAGAGAAATATTCGTTAATTTTTCAGTTCATTCACACGAGGATCTACAAGTTTTCGTACATCCTGGAATCACTATTTTTATTATTTTTGTAAAAGGAGAAGCCTGGTCTACAGGTATGACTTTTACACGCTTTTACAGAAGTTATTATTGGTTGTATAAAATATTATGCCATACGTCATTAAGTTTGGTTTGAAGCAAGAAGCCCGTAAGAAGACCAGTACAACATGGCTTGCTGACAGCAGGTTAGTGAATGTTATATTATGCCCAAGTAATCTCTATAGTGGGCACCTAATGGCTTTAGACTCAGAAGTCTCTACCGCATTACTCGAATAAGGGTCTTCTGAGTCCGAAGGACTGGGTCATTCAGGTCGTGACCTCGTCTCGTCTCTCCTCTTCTCATTTCATTCACCTCCGTCCAGAGAAAACATGATTGAATCTCACTTGACGAACGAGAAGACTCTTTGGAAGTAGGTGACGTAATATTTGATTTCGATGGACAATGTCCATTGAAATCGCTCTTTCCAGTTATCTGAAAAGAACTATTTTTTCCAGATAACTTCTGGGAAGTCCTGGTTTTTACCTGAACGGACGAGTCAATCGGGTCATTTCCAGATTTCGTTTTATCGGAATTTTCTAACGGAATAATTTTTTTTTAAACTGTATTATTGTGCTACCCTTCTTGAGTTGTTCGGTGGATTTGGATGAGCACATTTCTAGTTCAATTTGTATCTCCCAGGCTGAAGTAATGTTCAATTTAAAATTGCAAAACATCATCACTGATCGCAATTTAAGTTTAGCAACCATAATTTCAGATTTTTTAAATTTTCAAATGAGCCAAGAAGAGTTTCTCTAACCGTCTAACGATTTAACCTGAGTGACACTTTTTATTAATTTTTATTTTCAGAATATTTTCAGGTTTACTGTAAAGTATTTTTAAGGCGATGATCCCATAGTAGACCTATCGTATGACTGACGACGTGATGGCATTAATTTGCATGAGAATCACTTTACTTTCTTCATTGTTCCGATTTTAATTTTACTAATTTGCCTGAAGTGATTGAGAATCTTCGTTCAAAATAATGAAAAATATCTTATAACTAACGGTATTTCAGAGCTGTAGGCCATATTTTAAAAAAGTTCTTATGAATATGATGTGTTACTCTTGCATAATGTATGCATAATACCTTGTATGAAGACTATCCTAGGACGATGAGCAAGATGATATCCAAATCTGAAGTAACATACCAACAATATTCCATATCACCGCATATTTGTGGTAAAAAGAAAGCTTTTTATTTTCCCCAGTTTTTTTGAAGGATTCCGACTAATAAATCAAGAAATGGAAGCAGATAACTTCGTATCAATGCGCAGATCTGAAAAAAACCTTTCAGCGCGCTTAAAATTCTGAAAAAATTTTGTCAAATTCCATCCTCGCACAGTGTACGCGTGTTCATGTCATTGGGTAAATAACGGATAAATGACTACCTCAGTATCTCAGTCGGAGTACACGGCTTAAAATATGAATAACATAAACATTGATGCGAATCACCGCGTTAAATATCGAATGAATTCGTAGAAATTAAAAAGGCATTGCGATCTTACACTTCTAACACGAAACAATAACCATGATGCCACCGATGGGATCCCGAGATGAGGACGTGCTTATAGGTGCTTGGAAAATGTCCCTATGTCTGAGTGACCGCTTGTTGGATCAAATATTTCTATAGAATTCAACAGGAACTTATTTTAATTGTTTCTCCAGTTGATCGAAAATTTGGAAAAAGTTCCCCCAAAAATCGATTAAAATTGTGTCTCCACTTTAATATAAAGAAAACAACTGTAAAGAAGAAAATCACAGAAAATGATCTCTCCATGTATCAAAAGAAGCACATAAGAAGCAAAGAACAAGAAAAAGTCTTGCTCTATACTGATGATGGAAGAAAACTCAAAAAAGAAGCAAACAATCAGCCTGTTTTGATAATGAATTTGAGAAAATTCACAGTGAAATTTGTGTTCTTTTTATATAAATTAGCTGAATTTGTTTGAAAGATACAGTATCCAAATTCTGAAACACCCCATGTTCCCCCTTTTCTCGCTGAAAAAATGTCCATATTTCGAGACATTGTCCAGATATATCCGGAAAGACTTTTTTCCCAGTTTCAAGCGTCATCCATAAGTCGAATCGTCCGTATGTCGGGTTCCCATCGTATCATAGCCGTGGTTACGCAGATCACCTCCACTCACTCACACTCGCCCCGTCGTATATACAGTTCAGCAATATACTATACATACCCTGAGCGCAGGCATTGCCAGTGGGGCCACACGTGCATGATTTATTCATACACATGCACAGACCATATACACACTATGACACGACAACCGCTTTAAGGCCTCTACAATAGTTTTTGAAATGAGAGACGATGAGCGAGCCGCGGGAAAGAACAAGGGGCGGGGCGTACTACGAGCTAGTGAATAGCTGCGTCCCTACTTTGCCCCTTTAGAAATCCGTCGGGCCGTGGACAAGTTTCGCTTCGCCCCGGAAAGCATCTTTTGGAAAAGAGTTTTGCTTGCAGCCAGCAGCAGCAGCAGCAGCAGCATGCGGCTTGACGTTGGCCGCCCTCTAACGCGTAACTAGGTGCCTCCTCGTGTGTCCCGATTTGAAAACTGGCTTACTAGCGCCCCGTTAGTTATGCGCTCCTCGCGTCTTCTAAATTACGTCCTCGCTTGTCTCTATTTTTTAGTAGGAAGAAAGGAAGACGGATAACCTCTCGTACGTGCACCGTTATAACCTGCTCATGAAATACTTCTGTCCCTGTTACGATTTTTTATAAGAAAGAAACGGGGGAGAAGCGGGCGGGGGAGAAAGAATCTGCTGTTTACGTGCTTGATTTTAAAATCATCGAGTTTTTATCATTATCTCATTTCCCTCAACTGCGCTGTTTTAAAGCAATGAAATCAATTTTCGAAGAAGACTCTCACGAACATCCAGAGAATGTAACCTTTCGAAGATATTCTTCATAAATTGAAAAGTCTTGTATTTATTGAGGAATTTTGTACGAGTTTCTATCAATAAATTATCGTATTGTTGTGACTACTGTACTTTTCCAATTCATGACATAAACAACAAAATTATTTCTTAGCGTTGTTTTCCGTGGAAGTGAAATTCAAGACTGAATTGAAATCAATGGTATTTCAGCATTGCAAGTGGAGACTAATTTGAGCTTGTTTATTCAATATATTTTTGAATTTGGAATATTTCGGATGTTCTCGCGATTTTTGACTTGAACAGTACTACTGTACTGTACTGTACGATAATTTACTTATACTGTAATACCGTAATGCTGTGTTGTCGATATCCTATGCTTTCCTCGAATAGGGAGGACCAGAAAATTTAGACCAATCTGAACTACCTGTACATGGTTCAAGCGGTTGTTTCGCGAAAAGCAACACGAAACTGCAGAAACTAAATCTTAACATGTGTTTATTACATATGTTGTTTCAAGTTCATTTGAATTTAAAATATATCAGGAGAGCATGTTTTTGCGCGTATGTATATACAGTACAAGGATTGAAGGCGTGTTGCAAATCTGCTGAAAAAAAGCAGGCACGAATATATCCCGCTATTATTCGTAGGGAAATTTCAGTTTTTTTTTTTTAGAAAGTGTCACAAGATTTCTTTGCTTTTCCGACGAGACTACTAAAAAAGAGAATTTGGCGACAGGACGAAAAAGGATTTAAATCCAACGACGCATCAACAATGGAATGGAAATACAATACCTTATTTTATCCTCGTGAACAAATGAATCAGGTGTTGGAATTCACGGTCTCCGAGTGATATGTGCTTGAAAATGTGCACGGTACAGAAAAAAATTTGAAAATTGAACTCGATACAGCTTCGAAGAAAATTATCAAATATTTTTCGAGCGGCAAGATGCTTTTGCGAAATAGTAATTTTTTGTAAACATGCCAGTTCCATAAGAAACGCCTT
>CAJPEX010006257.1:0-13234 GCA_905338405.1 Notodromas monacha | reverse complement strand
CATAAGGTAAACTTGTCAGAACCTTATTTGCTTACTCAAGGTGCTAAAATGTTCGCTTTACAAGCAAGTGAATTACCCTTATGTTTACCGCCATACAGCCATGCCTTATGCAAGCTTTGTAAGTTTCCAAGGCCTCCAGTCTATGAAGCTAACGATTGTGTTAAATCAATTCAGAACGGAGATCTGGAGTCCACAATTAAAAGTAAATGTCCATTGATTGAAACTAAAGTACAAGAGAATACAGTTATACAACTAGATGCAGACAAATTTGCTTTTATTGACTCAGACAAAGGGCGTATTACGCAGTATTGTTCTGAAACTAATGCCCAAGCATCTGAAAATACGTACGATTTGCCATATTCAGGTATTATCCAATTTAGACCTAATTGTCGTTATACCATGATTAACGGGCCATTTTGCGAAATGACCCCAAAACTGGAAAACATTGAGATAAATGCAATGAATGAGATCCCGGCTAATGTCCCAGGAATTAAATCAATTATTGAGGACATTAGTGAGTTACAACTGCACTTCCAGGATAACGGTTATATTTATCTCATTGTTTTAATTATCTTACTAACAATTATCCTTACCGCGATTGTATATTTCTGTTTCGCGAGGATACAATATGTTTTACAGAGAAGAAGGCGTTTAGAGGCAATAGATTTAAATGATATGTCGGCGCGTGTCAAATTGGTTACAGAATCCATCCCTTCCCGACCCGCACCAAAGTATCCCAGAATCCGCATGAACCCTTCCACCAGAATTCTTTCCCTGAGTACGAATTGAGAAATAAAAATAAACAGGATTTCTCTCTGTACAAAGCTCATTCTTTATTGACGATTTCCTAACGGTTACACGCCTAAATCATTGGTCACTGAGACAAAATCATCCGAGCTCGTATTAACTCCCGACTCTTGAGCTTCATTAAAAACAGGTTCGAGATCAGCCAAGACCGGAATTGGAAGAGCAGCAGGAGAAGCAGGCTGCGCAAAGTCCAAGGAAATCAAGTCCACCGCTCCCTCAGCCGACGATTGCTGTGGTAAGGTGACGACGTTGGAGTTGTCGGGGGAGTGAGGATTCTCCAGATTTCTTCCTCCCTCCTCAGGAATGGCAGCAACCAAGGCTGAGAAAACAAGACAAAAGGAAACACCCAAGGAAAACATGCAGTCATGCAAAAAACAGGGTTTCATATCCAGCTAAGTCTTAATTGGTTTAAAGGTTGTCATGCGTGGGATGCGCGACCTCACGGTTGCAAAACCATCAGAGATTTCATTTACTGTAGACTCGCGCACAACAAACGGTTTAGGAGTTGAATCAGTCATCTCAATCTCCTCAACTTTGGTTTTTGTCTGATTTTTAAGAGGTTTTGGGCAATACTGTTAGTAGTTGGCAGAATTGTTAAAAGAAAGACAACATGCGAAGAACGTGTTTTAACATCAAAAAGCGGTGCTAAGAAAAAAGTAAGAAGTACCTTCTTCCTTAAGCAGTGAGCCAACCAACCAAAGGCCAGTCCAAATACCGTCAGGCTTAATCCACTGATTAGTCCAACTGCCCATTTGGACAGGACCTCCGTGGAAAATTCAGCACCCAAAACAGCCTTTCCCTCCACAACCATTAGGGTAACGTTAGCACGATCACCAGCAAAAAGGGTTGTCTCCGGAATATCCGAGAAATTATTCAACATGGACATCAAGATAGATGGTTTGGTTGCTAGTTAATAAGAAAGAGAGAGGATTGATTTACGGCACAACTCGGAAGCGTTTATGATCCCTTACCAGGGACGACCGTAGTTTTTGTTTCTGCCATAGATGTTGACGGAGAAACTTCAGCAACTGTTGGCGTGACCGATTTGGTGAACAGCGTTGGCGCAAGCGTAAACGCCCGCATGGAAGATGTCACCGCTGTCGACGCCACCGTAGTCGCGACGTCTGACGTCAACATTGTCGTCGGAACCATGGATGCTGGAGATGAGGAGATAACTTCCGTTCGACCAATGTCCGAAACACATCCGACGCAAAAATCAGCAGGATCTATGGCGAAGGCTTTGAAGACACCCTCACACCGAGTTGGCTTCAGCAATTCCACGATCTGAATATACCCAACAAAAAGCTGAACAAAAACAACTCAACAACCTCCCTCTCAAACACACCTTAATTCTGAAGAAGTCCAAACAACCAAAATTCAAGACAGGACCAGTCAAGACTATCCTGCCATCAAATTCGGGCGCTCGAACCGGGTCCGCATTGCACGCCTCTGAACAATGAAGGCGGCCATCTTGGACCTGACTACGCCCGGATGAGGCATCAGGATGTACCACCAACACCAGCAACAAGACAGTGACCGCGAAACCCGCCATTTTTGAATGAGAACTGAAAAATTCCAAAAAGATGCACTTGGATCAGATCTGATCCAATTTTGTTCCGGAGTCTAAGGGAAAATACCTTTTCATTGAAAGCTCGCGAACCGAGTGGTGAAATCAGACAAAACTTGCAGGAGACCTTCTTTACGTGATCTAGAAACGAACAAACCGTTTACTTTTTTGATTTTGGTCATCGTTTCGCGCAAAAATCGATCGTTACGACGTATCTTGCGAACAAATCCGCGAACAAAAAAAACGTGAAATTCACCCTTATTTCCGACCAAAAATCACCCGAAAACAATGGGAATGTGTTTTAAGAACACTTAAGAATAAGACCAAGCTAAAAAACACGCAAAACAAGCGAATTTTAAATTTAGCGGTTTTTTAATTAAGGGCTTAAGGGGGTCAGGAGCACATACCTGTAAGCTATATATACAGGTGCATTTTATGTTGCGTTAAGTTTACCACACCAGACTCTGTCCGAACGCCGAATCTACGCCGCTTTGCTCTCGGTAGAAAATATTGTATCAACTGTGTGAAGATAAATAAACATTTGAAATACTCTCACGGAGTAACTTTTGCGTTTCCTTCAAAAGTCGCGGAAAACGAATTAAATCTCCAATCCTCTTTTTCATTAATTATTAGAAAGTAGTTCTCAATGACTGATCATCGTTGATCACCGACTTTCGTAAAATAGTTTTTGGATAACATTATACTTAAACCGTGAAATTTAATTGGAATTACAAAGTTTTGATGTTTTCAAAAATGTGTGCTGTTTTGTAGTTTATCTGAACACTAGGAAATGGATGAGAAAAACGCCTGTCAAATTTTCCTATCGCAGGATTTTTGTCTCCCATATTTTCGAGTTAATTTATCTATTTCGATTCACATGATTTAGAGTGAAGGTCACAACCTTCTGGCCAAGGTGGCCTGCTGTGTCTCAAATATCCTGAGTATTGGCGCCTAGGCGGCACCCAATCTTTCCAGATGTTTTTTTTGGACCAGACCGGATGAATTACAATTGTGTAAATACGGTACAAACAATAGTTATATTTTCATCCTCTGGTAATGCCATTCGATCTTGTAATTCTCGCTCGGAGGTGTGTGAAACCGAACTGAAATCATTATGATTCAAAACGAACGGCGACTAGTAAATCGGGCGAACCCGATATGGAACCAGCCAAAGGGGTGAGGTGTCGTTAGTCTCGCGTTGGAATTAATTCCACAGGGATTTCAATTTCGTTTGTTCCCGGGGCCTGTCTCGGGGTAACTCATCGGGACACGCTCTAGCCCTCGCGTGGCTCGTTTTCTCCGGCGACTAAAACGCAGGGCCTGGGACGCCAACAGGTCGCTCATCCATCACGCCGGACTTCGTAATTTCACGGCTCTAATGCGAACGCAAACCCCACAGATTGATCACGCCGCGAACTCACGAAAGGGGGCGGTTGTGATCTTGACGGAAGCCCCCTTTTCGTGAATTACCTTCTTCGTCGACTGCTTGCGTATCGTCCCTACTGCCCACGCGCTTGATGCGAATTCACATTGACCGTCTCGACATCACCGCTGATTTCCTGTCGGAAAACGACCAGCTCTTCAAGACATTCCGTTTATCCGTGCATTAAAAGGAGCAATGCTCCGCCATGTGGTGTCTGTGATCATGGTACAACGAATCGTCTGCGATGGGACACTTCGTATTTACTCGAATTCAGTATATGAAGTACAATATATCTTTTTTGAAAGTGCTTGACTGTGTGTCGCATGAAAAAATAAAGAATAAAGATCTTGCTTTTTATGACGTCGCAGATTAACATTTAAAATTATTCCTTACCACAAGCAGAATAAAAAAAGGAAGTTTGAAGCCCGTGAGTGACGTTGTTAACTGGAAGGGCGATGGAGAAAATTATGCACGATATAGAAAGTGTAAAGACTGTAGATCCTGATGGCTCAAACACGAGCTTGAAGTTGCGAGAAAATTTCTCATGATGTTTGAGGCACGAGAAGAAAGCTTCCACCAATTATTGATGGAGTCTTACTCGAGTAAATGTGGTGGTTTTTTTTAAAGCGTTACATGGCTAAGTTTGCATAAGGTCCACTTCATTTTTGTGTGACACGTTCTCCGTGAAAGGATTCAGAATGCAGATACTTTAAATTTTTATTCTTTTTTATATTAGTTCAATTTAAGGTTAATGCGTTTCAGAGGAGAAAAAAAAGACCGATCTCGGAAATCACTGTTTCGTAAACTCGGAAGTGAAGCGACAGCAAAATAATTCGGCGATTATCCTAGCTCGGTCATTGACTGGTCATTAGCATAGAAAATTCGCTGATACAGCTTTGGAAATTACACATGGACTTTCCTGAATTACGATTATTTGTGTTGGACCCCTTGGAATCATTTTATGGAGGCAAAAGTGACGGTCTGTTAGACAATCGTACCTCCTGCATGGTCGTGCAGTAATTGCATGCCAATTCATTTGGTCTCGAGCGGTGTGAAATGTTTATGGCGGAAGGTATCTGTTGGACTGAAAGAGGAATTGATGACGAGGGTCTCTCGTTGATGAAGAATAAGCAATCGCAATGGCGATGCCCGGCGGGCGAGAGAAAAGGAGTCCGGGTGAGGTTTGCAGCGGATAAAGAGAAGTTTGGCCCCAATTCGGTAGTAAATTCTGGACGCAGGTGCGCTCACGGGCCGATGAGCATTTTCCAGAAAGACGCGAGTGCCTCTGGGTTCCGCGGTAATGCCTGCCAGGAGCGTCGGGAGAAAAGGCTATTATAGTTCGATTACCCTGGAGAAGAGGGCTCATTTTACTGACCTTGGCGCGGACGGCCCTGCGCAAAAATTTTCGGTACTGAGTGGCCGGCACCAGCGGCGGGTGCAGCACAGCGCACGAACGACCCGCGGCGGGTTGCTGCATGACGGGATTACCGATTTGTAAACGGGCGCGGTCTTGCCCGCGCGTCGCTACCTGTGTTTAGCACGGGATCGCCGCTTCCTTTTGCCGCCGCGCGCGGTACTTGATGCCCTTTCCGTGTTTCGGCTGTAATTAACGTGCTCCGGCCTGCGTCCGAATCTTCCGTTCGCGTTTTAGGATGCGTGCCGGGGTTACGGGTCCCCCCTCCGGCGGGGTTTCGCGGGCACCGTTCCCAAGTGTCGGCGAATTTCTGCATGCGGAGTCGGTCTCAATAGGCCTGGTTCCTGATGTATCTTTCTCGTCAAGACAATGAGCTCGATCCGGTCGTCGTCGATTTAGCATCCTGTGTGGATTCGTATAAAAACATGGCTCGACGGATTTATTCAGAAGCCTACTCTGTACTGCGAGATCATACAATTGAGCTATGCATATATTGTTTGTCCTCGACGATTAATTTTGAATACTCCCAGCATTCCTCTGTCAACATAATTTCTAGGGCTGTTGTTCTAACTTTTCGAATAATCGTAAAATGTTAAGAACATTTTCAAACACTGTATCAGTAGTCTTCGAACTAACTTTACGTAACACCTTATTCAATTTATTGAAATGTCGAATGTGTCTGAAAATATTTCAAGATAGATGCTCAAGAGGGAAGACGTTTTTTAAAACTACTGCTGGGTGAGATGACGTAATAAAAGTGCACGCAGGTGCTCGACTATTCGTTTTAAAATTTAAATACCCCTGCCGAACGCCAGGTTTTCTTATTTCCACAATCTGTCTCAGAAAATTTTGAAAGCAGAAGGCCAGCGGTTCTTCTACTTTACGGCTTGAAGCATCATTCAAATCCGTGAATTCCGAAAATAATGCCGAATATTTCAAAATGCTTTCAAAGAGCAAACTTACCAGACAGTAATTCATGTTCCTAGAGAATCTCCCACCTATTCCCTGTTCACAACTTATCNGTGAAATGTTTATGGCGGAAGGTATCTGTTGGACTGAAAGAGGAATTGATGACGAGGGTCTCTCGTTGATGAAGAATAAGCAATCGCAATGGCGATGCCCGGCGGGCAAGAGAAAAGGAGCCTGGGCGAGGTTTGCAGCGGATAAAGAGAAGTTTGGCCCCAATTCGGTAGTAAATTCTAGACGCAGGTGCGCTCACGGGCCGATGAGCGTTTTCCAGAAAGACGCGAGTGCCTCTGGGTTTCGCGGTAATGCCTGCCAGGAGCGTCCGGAGAAAAGGCTATTATAGTTCGATTACCCTGGAGAAGAGGGCTCATTTTACTGTCCTTGGCGCGGCCGGCCCTGCGTGAAAATTTTCGGTACTGAGTGGCCGGCACCAGCGGCGGGTGCAGCACAGCGCACGAACGACCCGCGGCGGGTTGCTGCATGACGGGATTACCGATTTGTAAACGGGCGCGGTCTTGCCCGCGCGTCGCTACCTGTGTTTAGCAGGGGATCGCCGCTTCCTTTTGCCGCCGCGCGCGGTACTTGATGCCCTTTCCGTGTTTCGGCTGTAATTAACGTACTCCGGCCTGCGTCCGAATCTTCCGTTCGCGTTTTAGGATGCGTGCCCGGGTTACGGGTCCCCCCTCCGGCGGGGTTTCGCGGGCACTGTTCCCGAGTGTCGGCGAATTTCTGCATGCGGAGTCGGTCTCAGTAGGCCTGGTTCCTGATGCATCTTTCTCGTCAAGACAATGAGCTCGATCCGGTAGTCGTCGATTTAGCATCCTGTGTGGATTCGAATGAAAACGTGGCTCGACGGATTTATTCAAAAGCCTACTGCACTGCGAGATCATACAATTGAGCTATGCATATGTTGTTTGTCCTAGACAATTAATTTTGAATACTCCCAGCATTCCTCTGTCAACATAATTTCTGGGGCATCTGTCCTAACTTTTCGAATAATCGTAAAATGTTGAGAACATTTTCAAACACTGTATCAGTAGTCTTCGAACTAACTTTACATAACACCTTATTCTAATGATTGAAATGTCGAATGTGTCTGAAAATATTTCAATATACTGTAGATGCTCAAGAGGGCAGACGTTTTTTAAACGACTGCTCGGTGAGATGATGGAATAAAAGTGCACGCAGGTGCTCGACTATTCGTTTTAAAATTTAAATACCCCTGCCCAACACCAGGTTTTCTTATTTCTACAAGCTGTCTCAGAAAATTTTGAAAGCAGAAGGCCAGCAGTTCTTCTACTTTACGGCTTGAAGCATCATTCAAATCCGTGAATTCCGAAAATAATGCCGAGTATTTCAAAATGCTTCCAAAGAGCAAACTTACCAGACAGGAATTCATGTTCCTATAGAATCTCCCACCTCTTCCCTGTTCACAACTTATCTCACTTAGGACTTCAATTGTCGTCATGTCCGTAGAGGAGATTTCGAAGACACTTCTGTGATCCTCTACTAACGCGAATTCACGCCCGGGTGGACAACTGTCGATCCGGTCCAAGGTTGCTTTTTTTTTTATTGGTTCCCACTCTTAATTGCGTATTTCAGGTTTGCGAAATGCACTGCCGAAACTTGCTTTGATGAGTAACTGGATGAGCATTCCATGGCATTTTCTCTTTGAATTATTTCAAATTTTTCTTTCAAAGGGTAAAATGTCCGTCATGAATTTTTTTTCCTGAAGCGCGCGCAGTCTTACGATGCATTGAGAATGCGACTCGTATTGTGCGGTCTTCGATTTCAGCGATTTAAGAACTTCTGAATAACTTGTCTTTTCTATCGTAAGAGCTAAAACATTTTAGTAACTATGTTATCGAATTTAGTATGGATTGTGTAACCTGCATTTGCTTCATGATGCGGAATTCTTAATGTGCTGGGTACTCTGAGGAAGAGCGCTAACTTTTCAATGCAATGGTAACAGAAAATGAAGGCCCACGTTCATTTTCTGTTGGGTTTTTATAAGCCTAACTGGCAATACTCCACCATTAAAATAATGCCACTTGAGCAAAATAATTGCGGTTAGCTCTAATTAGTCGTGTCGTAAATAGCCGGAACTTTGATTTAACAAGCCTGCATTGATACTCATTGCTAGGGAACGAAATGGCCTGTGTGCCTCATGATTTTAACTTGAACAGCTTTTTTCTCTCTATTCCGCCGATGAGCCGATCGAATCAATTCGCGAGAAATTTGTAAATATTATCAAAAGCTGTTCTTCAATTTTTCCTTCAGTTGAATAATATTTTCCTAATGTACGATTTGTGTAACATTTGATTATTCGATCAGAACGCCCGGTCAATATACTGTACTGTACCTGTTAATTGGAGTTCTGCTGTACCGATGAAAAATGCTGCACATGTATATGAAGCTTCCTTGCCCAGTACCCTCTTGCATGCACCATCAACTTTCCCTATTCAGTCATGATCGTGCTTCAAAGTGCAGTACAGTATTTATGTTGGAGAAATATGGCGGCGTTTTTTGTTGTTGAAAATATGAGGAATGCAGCGAACATGTGAATAGGTGCACATTTATTCATCATTGTGGGGATTTTCCGCAAAAAATACCCCCTGCGCGAAGTGACACGGAAATCTGAGTAATTTGCGCCAACAAGAATTGGCGCGCATAAACACAAGAGGCGGCAATAAAACCCTCAAAGAGATAGCCCCAAAACCATCAAAGCAAAGACCAGTAAAACGAGACCCCGTATTGAGAAAGACAAATAGCCCGCCAGCCCGGCAAGGAGTTCAGAAACCTTTTACGGCCAACATATGGCACAGATTTCCGCCCCTGCTCCGATTTCGCTGTCAACAAAGCACTAAAAACTCTACAAGGCTCTCGAAGCCAACTGAAAATCCTAAAAGACTCCCACAAATCCAAATTCTAAAGGAAGAAATTCGTTACGCATGAATTTCGCATCCAGAATAGAATATATGACCGTTTGCAGCTGCCTTCCGCCGGAACTACGTATATACGCGATATACGGCTCTCTAAAGAGAAAATGAGGTATATAAGGAGGGAAATTGGGCAAGACTCGACACTAGCGTGCCAAACTTTGACTGAACGCGACGTGTGTGTTATCGAATCATTTTACTGTGAAACTGAAGAAAAGATTCTTGTGAAAAGTGTTTGTAAAAATCTTCCGAAAGGAATCTTGTGTGAAAGAACAAAGCTAGCGCTTATCTTTTCGGCCGGTCGCGCACCGGCCAATTGCTGTTTATACTTATTCAATTCCTCCTTATCATCAAATCGACTCAACTTTGTAGAAATACTTATATTCAAACTCATATACATATTTAAACATATTCATCTAATCAAAAAATTCCCACATCAATTTTTGAAATTATTCTTAAATTCAAAAATTCGAATCCAAAATTCCTTGGAATGAAATGACGGATGAAGACATTCCAGAATACTTCACGTAGATAAAAAAAATCCTTCTTATATTCCTGGCTTCAATTCGGTTTATTGAATGTACAAAAAAATGTTTTTACACTGAATATCGCATGTTACCGTTTTAAAAATAAATCTTGATCCATAAAAAATAAGCGCTATAAATAAAGACTTTAACTGACGTACGACTCGATTGGTTAAATTAATGAACAAAAATGCAACTTGCTGATGACTAATCATAGTGAATTGCTGTATTTATACTTTCGGAATGCTCGTGATGTTCGCTGCTTAGGTTTTCTTCTATTTTTTTTATCGTTTATCGTTTTAAAATTGTCATTCAACGGCTATGAACATATGATAGTTACATAGTACATAGCGGTACTAAGGTACATTATATGAGTACCTACATTCAAGTTATTCAAATTTGAACCAAAAGTGTGTCCAAAAAATACCGAAATGCTGTACTGATTGAAAATTTTGAACTCGGGAAACTCAAGTTTTTCTTTCGGACTTTTATCAACATTCCAGGGGGTTTTCTTCATATTTTCAGAACTGATGATTGATTAATTTATGCCTTCAGTTATCATCCTGAAACCCCAATTTCTCACAAAATATCGTCACTTGACGGCAGAACGCAGTTCAATTACTTCGTTGAAAGAATTTTCAGAGCAGAAATCCAGAAAAATGGTCATGGACGCATCTATATTCGGTTCTACCCCTGTAGACAGAAATTATTGATTCTTTGCCGAAAATAATTTCCCTAATATTAAAGAAATGGTTATTCGTTCTTCATCGCACTATTATTCTGCGGCTATTGTCAAGATTGTCCCGCACTTCTGCTTTGTCCGCTAAGCTGAAAAATCCGCCGTGGTTTAAAAAAAGGAGAGAAATCGAAGCTTGAGGCGAGGGTGATGGAATAATGGCTTGCTTGCATTATTCGCATCCGGTTTTCTTTTTATCACTCTCTAAAGAATGTTAGTTACATTCCAAAAAAATGAGGTGTTCACATTCAATAGCCTGAGGCGGCGAGAATAAAGTATTAACGAAGCTGATCGACTCACGCTCCGAGTCGCAGAGGCCAGCAGCGAACATTGGAAAGCACGGCTTTGAATTCCTTGCGGAAGTTTTCGTTGAGCCAAGCATAAAGCAGCGGATTGTAGCAAGTTGAACTCATGGCGAAGCAGTGGAAGGTGAAGAACAAAAGTTCGTAGTAGTACCAGTGACCTATGTTCTCCACCAGGTCGTTGGTCAAGTTGATTGTCGTCAACGGTAGCCAGCAAATGGAGAACACGCTCACGACAGCCGCAATCATCCTGATTATTACAGATAGCAAAAAAAAAAAAAAAGAAATTCATTCCCCACCCTTTTGTCGGTATAAACAGATCAATAAACACCCTTTTCAAAATACAGTCGAACCTTTCTATAAGGTCAAATTTCACGGGACCAGCAAAAAAAATTTGACTTCGGGACGTTTTGAGTTGGGGAGGTTTCTTTAGTTCGGGAAATAAGCGTTTTCGTTGCGGGGAAATGCAAGATCTTCTCGAAAATCAAGACATCGATTTTTTTAAATATTCCAGAGAAGATTTTTTAAAATTTTGAATTGCTTTAAGGTCGGTCAGGATGACTCACAACTCACGAGTAACTTCTCATGCAGCTGACAGGAAATACTTCCGTTCAGCAGCAGCTCGATTTAGTGATTGAAATTAGAAGATGGAAATCTTTGCCATATTTTTAACCAATCATTTTCGTGCGAAGAAAGTTCTTGAATTTCAGAGGCTGCACTCCGACGTAATTTTCAATCGTCGTAGTATTCAAAATTATCAATTTCTTTTAACTTTTTTGAAATGCAGTATTTTTGAGAAAAATTTAAGGTATGATTTTGAGTTACGGGCTAAAAAGCATTCTGGAGGCAACTGTGCTTCCACCTGTTATTTTTCAAATCCAAAATATTACTGCATAAAGAACAGTGATCATATTACAGTCAAACCTCTCTAAGTCAAATTTCAAGGAACAAGGAAAAAAATTAACTCAGGGAGGTTTGGACTTGAAAAGGTTTTGAGTTATGGAGGTTTTCAGTTATAGGAAAACACGCATTTTAGTTTTGATGAAATGTGCAAGAATTTGCAGGAAATTGGAAATGGAGACATTCTGGGCCTTATATAGTCTCTTAAATGAGTTGACAGGATGCTTAACTTGGAGGCAAGGGTTTATTAGTAGTAGTTTGAAAGGAAGTCTTTTGCTCCCTTTCAAAATACAGTACATAGTTCCTTATTTCTGGCTTTTTCCTCTACTGTGTCAAAAAATAATAACCAAAAGGCTTCAGAAAATTCAACTTATAGAGGTTTGAGAGGAAAAGCTTTTAGTTAGAGAGGTCTTTAAATCTTTAATGCATTGTTTCTAAGAAAGTTTAGATGGGGACTTGAAAAAAATTTGACTTTGAGAGGTTCAAGTTTTTGAGGTTCAAATGTATTTTCTTATGTGAAAGCAGAGAACTGGGAACTCTTCTTGGAGAATTCGAGCCAAAGATAATTAAAATGTAAAAAAAAAATCTGTGGAATTGGCTTTAAAAGCCACCTCAATTCGCTTCTTGAACCCTGTTCATACAATGTTATTTCAAATGTAGTGATGGAAAACCGGAAAAGGTTATGTAACAGATGAGAAGTGTTGAGAAAATTGAGAGAGAAGGCTTAGCATTGATTCGATTGTTCCTGGGTGCAAATTATTCACTGGCAGATTTATTCTTGGAATATTGCGTTATGAAAGAAGGAAAATTAGATTTCAATGTCGATTATTCGCAATATTTTTTGTGACTGCATTTTCCGTCCAAAAAGTATGGATTGAATACAGCAGAAATCGAATCATCCCAATTATAATACCCAGCTGCGGTGCGTCTGTCGGTGAAACCAATCATCATGAAAGATGGGTTATCGAAGAAAACTCCTGCTTTACGATTTAAAAATAAATCAAGCGATGAAAACATATCACAAGCATTCATTCGAATTTCTAAAGCGAGGTTATTATATGAATTATTATACTACACAGAATAATAATTCGATTTAAGAACGAATCACCAAGGATTCAAATCAGTAAGTCACTATATTGGATCCTCTGAAGAATATTAAAGAAAATTGCTTGCGATTTTTCTGAATTTATTCTTCTGCATGTTGTAAAATATTTCAAACGCAGGTTATGTATTGTTGCATATATTTGGAAAATAAATTCAACAATTCTTAGCAACCAGAAAGCGCGAAATATATTTTTAATTTTCATCGTATTCCTTAATCTCACCGGTTGATGTGCTGATTGCGAATACGGTCTGATTCCTTGGTCCTCTGCCCCATTTGAATCTCTTTGATCTGGGCTTGACGCTTCAGAGCGTGAGAAATCCGCAGGTAGGAGAAGGTGATGATCATGCAAGGAACCCCGAATTGCAGCACTGCTGTGGCAATCCCAAAAAGCTGCCTGTGTACATGAGAATATCACGAAACGTGGGAGAAAATTATGACGTAAAAGGGGTCTGCATTATTCATTTATTTATTTATTCATTGTTGTCCGGTTTCCAAAAATTAAATAAAATTTGACAATGTGTCTTGTCGCCTTCCTTGTTAACTTTAACTTA
>CAJPEX010006256.1:0-11336 GCA_905338405.1 Notodromas monacha | reverse complement strand
AAAAACGTTGATGATGGCTTATTCCTTCTTAGAGTGAATTTTTCCAAGGCCGATTCTTATTCCAAAATTAATGAGATACGGATGCGTCAAACAATTTGTGTGTAACTTCCGCATTTAAAGGGGTATAGAGGTCGCAATTTTCTTTTCGAAAGTTCAAATTAAAAATCGGGTGTGGCATATTATGCACAAAATTTAGGACCATACTGTATAATCAAAGGATCGAAACAAATGAAGATCTCGTCCTTTCATATGCACCGGGGTCTTTAAACTGACAAAATTTTTTCATTATTAGGCCTTGGCCTCGAAATCAGTGCGGAAAGTTGTATTATTCATGAACTTCTAAAGTTAATTATTTGCCCCGACAACTTTCCCAGGTTACCTGAGAATGGAATTATTTTAATGGATTAATTTTTTATGAAAAACTTAGTGAAACTAAATTAGACCTCAATCATTAATCAAAATCACTTGACCTTGTGAAGGACCCAACTAATCTAATTTTCTAAGTCCCATTTGTTTTCCGCTTGGTTTCAGTACTTATTTCCCAGAAGAACCATATTCAAAGAAGTTTCTTCTCATTTTCTAAATCATATTTTCATTGGTGTACGAGATGATTGTACAGTACATTATGACAAAAAGACCATAAAATGTGTGTTTGTACCGTAAGTCTGTGTTGTGTTGTACTCGCATGCGTGACCTAATCCTTCTTTCAACGCATTCATCGTTGTTTTGAGGTAGTTTCTTCATAGATGTCAGTCGCATCAAATGTCTACGAAAGTCTTCGGTCTATTCGAGAGTCAGTTTCATTTCAGATGAACGCATCTTACCACTGCGCGAATAAAAAATGAAATTGAACTTCACAAAAGCCACCACAAAACAACGGTTATCAAAGTTTATTGTGGCAAGATCACTAGATAATTCACGCCGCATGAATATGACCAGAGAATAGGACAGTTCGAGAAAGAGAACGAGTTTATTTCTTCTCATAAAAGTTTCACGATTCACGATCTTTCTTTGCAGAAAAACGCTCAATAACAAAGCAATAAAATCTAAATAAAAGTGTGTCTCATTTTCAAAACAGTCTATAGTTCGAAAAGATCTGTTAATCTTATGCTCAATTGTTTTGTTTTTAATTTATTAAACAAATTATTTCCCTGAGCTGAATTATTCTTGCACAATCTATCTTGATTCAGGCCCATTGAACTTCAATCATGGTCACTTCGTATAATATGTCAAGGTGCGATGCCAGAAAAAATATTTGCAAAAAGGCCTGGGATATCCTCAACTTTAAATCTCTGAAGCCTTCCGAGAAAAAAGGACCAACTTTTTCTAAAATTAAATAAACTTTCATACGCAGGCGGTTTTCCGACTCGTCTTCGCAACAACCCTGCTAATCCTCATCTCGGGAAGTACGTCAGAAGCTAATCCCGAATCAATCCTGAAAAGATTGCAAAACCTCTCCAAAGGCGGCATAGTGAAAGGAAGGAACTTGCTTCTCGGGGATGGAAACAACAATGAACACCGCAAAAACGCCAATAACGAAAAACAACACGTTCAATACCGTAACAGCGCCAACGGCGGCTTCGAAGACAACGGCGAAGCCATAATTGTCTCCATCAGCAGCCAAGGAAACAACAACAACAACAACGAAAATCACAAGGGTAACAACAATCAATACCATCAGCAACAGGTCAATAATGACAACGGGCATCATTCGGCCATGGGTTATGGCAGCAATAACAATAATGGTGGAAATAATGGCAATGGAAACGACTACAATAACGGCTTAGAAACAACTTCGATTGTCGGCAATGAAGACCAATCCGACACTTCCATGAATGGAGGCTTTGACAATTCAGGCAATGGACAAGATGAGTCGGACATGTTGGGAGGAAGAGGTTTCAGCAGCAGTTCCGGTGGATTAGGCGGCAACAGCAATGGCGGCGGAACCAACGGATTTGGCGGATCTAATATCGGAGTAATTCAGGCAATGGACAAGATGAGTCGGACATGTTGGGAGGAAGAGGTTTCAGCAGCAGTTCCGGTGGATTAGGCGGCAACAGCAATGGCGGCGGAACCAACGGATTTGGCGGATCTAATATCGGAGGTTTCGGCGGCAACAACGTCGGTTTCGGGGGCGGCGGTCAAAGCGTCAAAGGGAGTTCGAATCAAAAATCCAAGTAAAACATTGATTTTCTGCATGAAATATCAATTCTTAGATCTGCGACCCTATGAATCTATTCATCTTCTTATTATCAATTGATATTACAGCATAGAGGTGAATACCGAAAAACCTGGCTCCTTCACGTGTAATAGCAGTTTATAGGGAGGATCATTAATTTTATTTTACTAAAAATATTTTTTTAATCGATGCGAACAGTCAAAGTTTTACAAATGTATACTTTTGTAGTTTGATTGAGCTTTTGTATTTCCAATGAAAAAGTAAGTCAAAGATTTGCAATTTATACAATTTATTCATTTATTTTTAGTATTATTTATTTTTATTATTGTCAGATTATGCTAGTGAATTGATACAAATTCCGATTGCTGCACTCAAACTTTCCCAAGTAAACCTTTACAAAACTTTGTAGAAGAATGTTGGCATTTGGGGTTGGGCTAACAAATACTGTACTGTACTAACAAGCATTCCAACTTGAAAATAAGTGTTTGTACACAGTTCCTGCATGTGTTCACAAACACTGATATATAGCTAGGAAACATTGGTTAGGAGCAGCAAAACTTGAAATTTTCATTAATAAAAGATTGCAATTGTTCTGATGCAGCTAACAAACTGCATGCAGTATGAAGAAAAATGTTGTTTTTTTAAGCCAAAATTGAGCTTTCTTTAGCGGATGATTTGTTAATTCAAAAGTATTATTTATTCAAAGAAAAGTACACAATCAGCTGGAATCATATCAAAATATTAGGCAAAGAGTATATCAAAAGTGTTGCTTCAAAATAATGTCAAGTTTTATTAAATTGTTGCCCTTTCACAAAAAAAAAAACTGGACGTCAATTAACTGGTGCCAGTCCTATTTTAGTATGACAAGACAAGAGCAACCATGTCCTGTTCAAACTTCTTCTGTTGAATAATTTTGAAATTGAACATATTGCATTTCTGAATAAGGTGGGGTGAGCAACATGGTGGATTTCATGAGTGAAATAATACTAGAAAATTTGAAAAAGTTGGAGAAGACTTAAAAAAAAATTGTAAGGATGAGATCGGGGTTAATCTTGGATTTGGCTTACAATCTGAGGAGAGTCTGGAAACAAAGACATAGCAGCAGGGCAGATCTTGTAAGCAACCGATAGAGCTGAGAATTTTTGAGCAATTCAAGTGAAATCTAAAAAAAATTGTATTCGAACAAATATCAGACATTGAATTCAAGAGAATAACAGAGGTAGCTCGCTTCCAATCTTCTGATTGCAATTTTTTTTATATGAAAAAGTGAAAGTTGTAAGCAATCAATGAAGTATTAGATCGAGCATTCTTTGAGCAATTTAGGCGACATCTACCCAAAATGATATAGAACAAATATCAGACATTTCATAAAGAAAATAACAGGGGTATTGTGCTTCTAATCTTCCGATTGCAAATTTCAAATAAAAACGTGTAAGTTGTATATAAGCAACGTTGGTATCAGTAAGGTAGCATGCTGATGCATGAATTCTGCACCTACACAACAAAAAAAGCATCAGCATCGTTCTATGACGTGAGATGTGTGTTTCAAAACACGCCCTCTGATATTGTGTTGAGATCAAATTAGCATATTAAGTACTGTAATGAAATTAAGATGATGATGAAATTAACTCATGTTGCAGGACATTCAGGCATAAACACGTGCACTCGCATCATCACAAGCATCAACACACTCATCAGCACAAGCACAAACATGGTCACAAACACGGCCACAAGCATCAAAACACGCATCAGCACAAGCACGGCCACAATCACGGCCACAAACACGGTCACAAACACGCAGAGAATCACAAACACGGCCACGCCCATGGACACAAACACCAGCACGGCCACAAGCATCAACACAAGGGCAAAATCATGATCATCAAAAAGTACAAGAAGCAAAACGGCGGTCGTTCGCAAAACGGCGGCGGTTCAGGGCAGCATAGCAGCAGTAGCTTCAGCAGCGGAGGATGGTGAGCTGCAAACTCGATTTAATTAATTTAATTTGATTAATTTCCTCACGTTATCTGATTCCTTATACTGTATATATTTTTCATATGTATTCAGCAGACAATTTTAAATCATCGTGACATTTTTGTTTCAAAAACAGGTGAAGAAGAGGGACATTCTGCTGCTCATCCAAGAAGAGTTACCAGGAATAAACGGTTCGGTCATGTATTTTTTTTTCGAATATTCACTGAATTTTTTATGTTCCAAGTAGTTTCATTTTACGGTTTGAGATGCAGTTCAACTATTTAGTTGTTATGTTGACTATGTTTTCGAAATGAAACGATGCATGAAAAAGCCAAGTCCGTGTTTTATTCGCGTAAATTCAAGACGTTCTCGCTATCTTCGATCAAGACAATTATTTTCCGCGACGAATATTAATTTATTTTCCCTACGAAACGCGTTTTATTTTCGCCGATTTTTAAAATGCATTTCAGAACAGTGGAGATTCGATTTTTGATAATGACTAGCATCAATTTCCTAGTGATACGGCTGATATAGAACAGGAATAGAGTAGTTTTTGTCGCTTCGATGCATAATTTTAAATCATTTTTCGGTTCAAAAGTTTGACGAAATCTGGTACTCAGACTAAAAAATATTATAAATCACTGAATCATCCCGAAAACCGATTAGATTATTGATGCATTTACTTCCATGATGAAATGGGTTCTGACAGATCCATTTACATTGCTGTTACGGTTGGATGATTTTTATGGAGCAATACTCGTTCATAAAGCCTCTATGGCGATCATTAAATTTTTCCAAATGCACGTCGTCCACTTCCTATTTCTCGGATGAAAGAATAAACCAAAGAAAACGTAATAATTTTCTCAAGGGATATTCAACAACAAAGCGACTTCATTTCAATTATGCCTTGAACGCTTGCAGAAACTTGAAATGATGCAAAATTTTCTCTCGCGTACCTAAAATAGGTTCAAAGTGCAGCCCGAAAATATCAATACTGATTGGAAAAGCATTAGAATACACATTTCGGAACTTGTTTTTTCTTTTCTTGAAACGGTTTTTGAAAAAAAAGAAAATGTTTCCGCTGCTTAGAATTTGAACTCATACGGAAAAGTCAGATTCGCGTAATTTGTGTCCGTCTTCGTCGTCGAAGTCCTTGGATTCTTCTTTATTTCCACCTTGACGTTTGCCAGATTCTTCATCTCCTTTCAACTTTCGTTTGAGGAGAGCTGATTTTGAAGCCGGTTTTGAACTCGTCGCTTTTGTCCCAATGACGGATATTCTGCGAAATATTAAAAATGTGGTATAGTACTGTATTACATCATCCCAGCATGGGCACAAAGCAAGGGGCTCAGACGAAGAATGGATCGAAAGTTTCATGAGCGAAGTACTGATGTACCCTCGAATTCAAAATTTTTGAAAAACATAATCTCATGTCAAAGTTCTGCAAATCTATTCATTTGATTCGATAGCCAGACTAAAACCGAATTCCCGTTCATTCTTCATATTGCGTCCTCAAATTTTAACTATTTCTACCTCATCGTAATTTTGTCACCCTTCACCTAAAAATTGTTGTTATCAGAAGTATATCAGCGGTGTACAGTAAATACCTTTTAAATCTTACGATTTTTCTGAACTTAGTTTTGAATGTTGGACATCGACACAATACGTTTTTCCAATTTTTAAACATTTAATACTTGGTTGTCGTCAGTTTGCCAGAATATTCATGACACATTCAAGTGGTGCAGGTGAACTCTACTTCCTCTTCGTGATGCATTGCGCTTTCAAATACAGTACAGAAATTTTTTTCCATTTTGGTCTGGGTCAGAAAAAAATTTGAATAATGGCCGGCAAATTAATTGAAATTTTTGGCAACCGCGAGTTTGCGTGTGAATTTATAATACTGTACTGTACTGTAAATTCAAATGAAGCAGGTAAACTTAACTTCCTTTCAAAGCTCCACGAATTTTCAAATCTTCGCCTTTTTCCATTCCGGCATTGCTCAGCAAAAATTAAAACAATGTCCAGGAAATGAGTAAATACAGGTGGACTCTGTATACAATGATCTTTCCTACAACGATTTTCTCTCTAAAACGAATTTAATTTCATTTTTGTGTGGACATGTAAAAGTTTGTTTGCTATATAGTCTACAACAATATTCTCTCTACAGAAAATATTTTTCTGGTCCCTCAAATTTTGATTGCAGATATAGGGAGTCCATCACCTGTATTACAACAATAAAAATCGCGAGACTTTCACTATACAGTATCTGCATGAAAGCACAAGGCTGACGAAACTCATTAACCCAGTTTTCGTACATACGAGTATTTCTCAACAAAAGGTTGCTTCGTAGATGTTGAATTCGGGGATGATTTCGGGGTTCCTTCCACAGTGATCCCAGGCAGAACGACGAACGAAAAGGATTCTGCGAGCAGTGCTGTCAAAACGAGGCCAATGAGCATCTTCTTCTCCACTTCCTGTAACAAATGCCGGAAGTGATATTCATGACATCATCGCGGCTTGCTGAGGGCTTCTATTAAAGCAAAAATACCAGTTACAGTACCTTGAAAGCTCCATCTAGCCACATAGTGTTTCTCCCGATTTCAACACCCGATTGCTGCCTTTTCCTTATTCGGATCGAAAACGGGAGAAATACAGGGAAATGCCCATGTTTATTTTGCTGTGGCCTGAATTATTTATTTTATAAGCATTTATTTTAAAAGCAGTAAAATGTGTTAATTCTGTTGTCGGCTTGATGTTGCTAGTATGTGGTCAGCAAAAAAAGATGAATTGAACATAAATTATTATTTTTGCTTGAAGTCGGTATCTGCCTCTGAGCCCATTAGCATTTTCATTTTATAAGCTAATTTCCTAGACAAGTGATATTAAACCAGTCAATATGCTTGTATAATTCTGCACAAATAAGCATATACTGTATTTGGATTTAAGAATGGCGAGAAGAATATTTTGTGGATCTGCTCATAAATAACATTTAGAGGTTCCGAAAAGATTAAAAGGCCACACAGTCAAATTAACTTTTCCACTAATGCTGGAGTAAGAAGGGATTTTTTGACAAANTTTCGCCTCCAACTAACGATTAATGCCGATTCCTTCGTCCACGAATTCGCAGTGCACTCGTGCCTCTGTAAACTGAGCATGAAATGCAACAAAAAAAAGGAAGAGAGTTTTGCCAAAATAATCAGCGAATGAAACAAACATTTGCTGCTGCTGCGCGTTGCACCGGGGGAAAACTGGCAGGGAAATTGCTGATCCCGGCGTCGACCAAGACCGCGCGCGGTGGCTGATGTTGAAAGCGAGACTAACGGAAAGTGTTCTCCACTTTTTTATTCACTTTGTTTTTCCTTTTCCTTTTTGTGCATGATAAGCCCGTGACCAGGAACGCTTTCCTGTCTCAGTTGGGCGAGGGTTCCTCACACAGTTATTTCGGGGATTTAGCTGGATCACATGTTTACAGAGAGCGACCTGTTGTATGTTCGGTGCTTGAGACACAACGGGCTTATTTTAATCTATATTATATTAAAGAATATGATAGATTCATTTTTAGCTAAATAAAGTCAATCCCGACGTGCGGTCGTTCAAGATGGAATGATGAGCCGATTCCTGCGGATAAATTGTTTTTCAAATAAATTTAAATGCTATTTTGATTTCCATATTTGAAAAAGTTGATGGTTCGTCAGAATCATTGGAGATTTTTGAGTGACGAACCATTAAACAAACATGGCTGGAAAATCTGCTGTTCCCCTAGGCTAAAAATCCAAAAATGAAAGGGAAGGGGACCACTAAAATACGCAAATGGTTCAATTTCCATTGCCTTAATTTTTTTGCGTTGCAATGAATTAAAATACTTTTATTACGTTTTTCAGATAAAAAAAATTGACTTCACAGTACGGAAGGGCCTTGAGTAACAAAACTAATCCAGTCCATACATATCTGGTCTGTTGATCAAAGTTATTGGTTTTTCAAATCATGATTTCTCGTAGGTTAAAATGAAAATCAATTAGCTCCAGTATAAATGAAATGAACAGAAAAAGCAGAAAACACTTAAAGTCTTGTTGAAATACGTTTCTTCTTCCACAACAAAATTGTTTAGAACATAATCGTTCTCTTTGTCCCTGTGTAATGGTAACAACATTTTTTTTTTCATAAACAGTTTTTGCTTTGAAAATGATTTGTTCCTGGTCCTAAAGCTTTTGTTGCGACATACTGCATAATGTTAAATTTGGGAATGATTGAAAACAACGAAGTATGAAGGGGGAAAGGAATTTCAAATTTAATCAAATTAAAACTTGCATTCTTTGTACTGTATTGCAAATTGAGAAATAGGTTGTCTATAAAGATGATAATTTCATTCTTGTATGAGATTTTTCCAGAAAAATCTTTCATATTTTTCCTTCTTCACTTCAGATATGTTCCTCAGGTCAAGTAATTGTTGAAGATCATCCAAAACTTGTTTGCTATACAGTAAAATCTCATCACAACAAATCACGTTTGAACAAATAATTGCTAGCCATATAAATTTGGGGGGGGGGGTCCCTGTTCAATAGCCATATTGTTATTTCATTTTATCAAAGCTATAATTTACTGGTCCCAAATACTGCCTTCATTGTAAAAATATTTTATTAAAGTTATTTGCTGCTCAAGTCCCTGTTGCATGCAATGAGGAAACTTTCGGAAAGGTCCAGAGGAGAGACCCAGTGTTGGGCGAGACTCAGCTGAGTTTCGGCGCGGGCTTTTTTTGCCGGTTGCGTCATAGACCCCAAACCACACAACCGCCTTCTGGAGCGACGCAAGAATGACTGCGCGCCTGCGCGGTCTTCCGCGACTGCCACTCGGGAAGCGTCTGCGCAACTCGCACAACTGTGACACGATGGCAATGCCCATCACTGGTATGTTGATTTATTTATTCATTTTTTTTATGGGTACCAGTAACAAATAAAAATAAAAAAACATGCCAGCATGGAGAAAATGCCGGAGGGAGACAGTGGAGAAAATGCCAGGGTCGAGGAAAATGTCCCCGGGGAAGAGGGAAATTCTGGGAGAGATTTTTAGTGGTGAAGCTGAAATACTCAATCTTTTCTCCGTGGTTGATCGGTTATTTTTTTTTAGGCTCTGTTGAAATACGAATAGGTGATGAATGCTCTTTTGGAGCTTTTCCATTAATTATTTTGATCGACAAAGTATTTTTTTTAGCTACAAAGATGAAACGATCCATTCACAGACATCGTACCTTTCGAGGAAAATAACCCCGGCGGGGAGGGTGATTCTGAAGATTATGTTTTTAGTTCAACGAAGTTGCTCAATCCTTTTCCTTGGTTGATGATTATTTTTAGCCTCATTTTTACAAGAAAAAATCAGTCATGAAGCCCCATTGGAACTTTTTAGATTTAATACCGGTATATTGATTGACAAAATATGTTTGAGCTGAAAAATGACAACGATATATTCATAGACCTCGAACCTTTCGAAAAAAAAATGTCTTGTAAGGTACAACTGGGAGAGTTTATTTTTAGTGAAGTAGAGTTATACTCAGTCCTCTTCCCAGGTCAATTACTTTTTCAAAGTTTTTTTTTTTCGAATGAGTAAAAATGTGGTGCCCCTTGGAGCTTTTCTATTTATAATCTTTAGAGATAATTATTCTTTGGCTACAAAAATGAAAACAACCCTTTCACGGACTTCGTGCCTTTAAACAAAGATCCACAAAGTTCTTGCCAATTTTGTTCGCAGGTCCAACTGCTAATTTCTACAGCATGACATGCGAAAAATGGGTATTTCACAGGCAGTCCCGTGTCTTGTACAGTATATGTAATCCACGGAGAACAGATTTGAAAAGTTTGCTCCAGGAAGAGAAATCATGTCATATGAAAAAATATCAATGTTTGAAAAAAATCGAAACGAGGAAGTAATTACCTGGGGCACTTCGAGAAAAAGTATAGTCCAAGTAGCTCTATAAAAAAGTATTCGCAAAATTATCAAGTAAAATAAGCCACTGACCATCAACAGTTTCATGATTTCCCATGATCAATCTCAGGTTTCATCATCCGCTTCGTCGACTCATGGAATTATTTTTGAATTTACTTTCTCGAATACGAATTTTCTAAACCAACCTTTTCTGATCTTCTTTCCTGACTTTTTCTTTACCATGACATCATTTTTCTCCGTGCCAGCATGATGTTTCGTAGTCCGCTCAGCAAAAAAAAAAAAAAAAAAAAAATCTGCGCATGCGCTTTTCTCCCAATAAAAGTTCGTAAAATCTGAAACTGCGGCCTATATGCTGGAGACATTCCAGTATATAGGCCACACCGGAGTCTTTTACTATTGGCGGTCTTTACTCGAATAAAAAATCAAGTTCAGTTAACGGAATATATCCCAGGCCCATCCACCATGAAAATGTCATGAAGCACTTCCATTATGCAGAGGTGAATAGTGAAACTCGTGCTTCGTCCTTATTCGCCACTTCCTGGATTTTTCATCAGGAAGTTTGCAAGCTTTGCTTGAGAATAGACCATATTATCTTTTACAAATATGTCAACCTTTTGTAGCCAAAAATGCTTTTCCGCGGGAAAATCCTGGGAAAAATTTGGTTACGGCCGTTTATAACATAATCTCGAGGAAGTAATTTCAGCATTTTAGCCGGAAGCACCCGATTTTTCGTTCGTCGTTCACGTTTCCAAAAAGGCTGGCGGAAAATCTCTGCTCTTTCCGGGTGCCAATCAAGTGTGGTTACATGGATTTGAGGGATTTTAAATGCCATCCAAATGCGTGAAACGGATTCCTCAGCCTTTTTCTTTTTTAATTGTAAAGACGGATGTTTCTTGGTGTCCGAAGCATTTGCATTGAATTCTCTCTCGGGAGAACAGTTCAATATACAGCAAAGTGATTCCAGTTAGCAGAAAGACAGATTTTATCAAAAACTCCTCCACAGAGCCAAATTTCGATTAAATCTCCTTCAAGAGTAGTCCAAAATGTTTTCCTAATTTGAAATTTTTTGGAAAATTGTTAGAATATATTTTGGATAAGATTTGGAGTTGTTTTGTAGTCATTCTGGATTAATTTTGGATTCGCTGTGGGGCAGAATTGGACCAGTTTAAGGCAACTGGTCCAATTTTCATGCAAAAATTAGCCAATACACTTTTCCAAATTTGGAAAAAATTCTCCAAAATGTCTT
>CAJPEX010006255.1:0-13242 GCA_905338405.1 Notodromas monacha | reverse complement strand
GTTGCCAAAAAAGGAAAGCATACTTGAATTTTGGCAATTTTATTTAGATATGCTCGAAATCGCCATTTTTCCGGCAATTTTTGTAAAAATTTGAAAAAATTTCCTATCCATCATCTTCTGATTCAAATAACTGAAATTATCAAAATTCTTCAAGATTGATTTCAAGGAAACACAGATCAAGTAACTTCTACAACATATTATTTTCCCAACAGTGAACACTTCACCATTTTTTCTTCTTCATGAATCGATGAATGGAGATTAAATTAATGCTAAATAAAACTATTTCTTGATGTCCAGTGAAGAGCAAGAATTTGTCCTCTTTTGATCCCAATGACATTAAAAATTTGCCCTAATTTTCCAGATTCTTGAAAAATATCGACAAATTTTGTGACTATTTATTTAGAATGACTTTGCATCAGAAATGGACAATTTTTCATTCACAGCTTGAATTTCCAGACGCTTTTGGAGATTTGCAGAACAATTCTCCAGCATATACATCAAATTAAACTTTTCTAGAAAATAATCACCGAAGTCCCCAAACCTAATTTAAATGGCAAAAAGTTTGGATGTATAGTAGGTAATATATATGAATAATGTTTGCAAATAAATATGCCTTTCAAAATTTTAAAAGTGTCACTTCCCAGTTTCCTTTTTTATTTGTTATAAAAATTCTCTAGTTTCAAGCATTTCATCAACATAAAATATAGCATAATTCATTCAAAACTGTGGCACAAAAATCCCCCTTCAAATTCTACTTATTGTCAGTAATTTTTTATATCAATTCTGATGAAACCCCTTTTAGATACTATTTTTATTTTAACCCTTGGATGGCAAAGTGTTCCTGGCCATCCTGCAGCAAAGTTGGTAGTTGCAGGGGGGGGGGGGATTCATTTAAGTTTGACCATAGGTCAATGAAATGCACCCAGGTTGGAAAGACCGAAGTTGGGAAAAATCTGGGAAGCATGAATCCTATGGTATTCCAAAATCTCTAATGCTAATCCTGTGCAAGGAATTCCTGAACAAAAATCACACAGAGAGGCATTTTTAAAATATTTTTTATACAAAATTTTCTGCAGATTTATACAACAAATATTGGAATTTTTCCCAACTTACACTTTGGTGCAAAAATTGAATTCTTTTCAATTGTCCAGTGCTTATGCTATATATGCACAACATTTCCAAAAAATATTGACATTTTGCTGCAAAAAAGGGTTAAAAGAAAAGTTCCTAGTTTTAAACATGATTAACATCACATCTAAGATCAATAGCTGTGTTCCCCAAAACTGAAGTTTTTTTGCTGGTCTGCAGGAAATTTTCAGCAAATTACATTTCTTAAAGGTAGCAATGAACTCTGTTATCATCTAAAACTTTGGAAAGACAATGGTGTTGAAATCATTTGATTACAACTTAAAGCTGGCTTTTCTCCTAATATGACATTTCAAACAAATTTCCACCAGTTAAAAGGAAATATTTTAATTTTTCATTATGAGAAATTTTTCTTCAAGCCCACCTTTCTAAGTTTTAATTACATTAGGCTATAGCTGCTTCATAGGTGCTTAACTTGATTTTTGCAAGAAGTAAACAATATTATATATCTGGCATAAACTCTATCAAGCAAAATGTTTTCAAGTTTTTAAAAATTTTATGAAACTTTGCCAGTCTGTAGAAAATTTTATCAAAATTTGCTGGTCCACAGGCCCTGAAAAGGTTGGAACACAAATATTTATAGCATATTCTATTCAAAATCTTTAGCACAAAAGCTGTCTTCAAATTCAGGTCTGCACCTTTTTCAATTTTCCTTGTGATGAGCCAAATCCACTTTCCTATATATTTAAAAAAATTCACATGACAATTTTTCATTCACATAATATCTAGCATAATTTATTTAAAACTTTGGCACAAAAACTCCCTTCAATTTTTGGGGGGAGGGAGGTTCCAAGATTAGAAATGAAAAAATGAGTGACTGAAGAGAAACATGGTCCCCAGGCAGAACAACAAGTTATATAGACACTCCATCCACTCTTCACATCATTCCCGCATATCCACAGAAAACTTGGTACTTTGGAGAAGACACAAATGGCGCCCAGGTGGAATGAATCACATCATTTCATGCAGAAAACGGGTCCTATATTATTCATAGGGTGCCCTCCATATAACTTCCACAAGAAGAACAACCTTATCATTCAGCCTCAGGCTGCGTTAATGCATAACTTTTCCCTTATTTTGAGAAAAGAAAAGAATTCGACAGGGGGAAAGAAATAAATAGAAACTTGATAAAAAAAATGGTAGGAAATCATCATCACTTTCATGCATACTTGAGGAGGAAAGGGGGGCAATCTGAAAGTTCTGGATCACATTCATATAGATGTGTATATATAGACAAAGTCATGTGGAAAATGAGAGGGAACATGTGGTTTTGAGTTGAGTCTCTTATATTCCGGGATCGGGATTTATCTGCAGATATCCCTGGGTTTTGGGTTCCAATTATCATGTCACTGAAACCCTCCTGGTGTGGGTTTGACAGGGTTGCAATTATCTCACGCTTCACCACATTTTCTGTTCAGCATCTTTCGGGCTTCACTTGATGCATTCACGAAGTTCCTTAATCTATTAAATTTATTTTCTGTACTGCGAATAAAAGTTTCAAAAACATTTTCAGGAAAAAAAACAATCATATATAGAGAGACACATTTTTTATTCTTAATTAAGAATGCATTTTATTTCGAAAAAAATTTTGGATTTGCAAATAAGCAGAAGTATTTTGTGAAGATTCTCAAGTGAAGATAAAATATCCAGAAATTTTTTAGAACCTGATTTACGAAACTCTTTTCTTAATTTTTCAAACAGAAAATCCTCAGAAATGTCTATTCGAACTCAATTTTAATCATCGGTCAATTGAACGATTACTTTCTTGGGGGAAAATAAGAGGAGCGCCAATGACTTTAGCATTAATTCATCAATTGTTAAAGTAAACTACGTAAAAATATTTTGTATGAACATTTTCTGGACAAACGTTATAATGGATTATTTCTCCGGCAATTTTTTCATATCGAGATAAAAAAAATCACTACGTTTCGAAATTAAAATTTTTGATCACGAAATAATTCATTAATGTTTTTAAAAAAAATTTGCCTAAAAAGAAGTTCGAAAACAGTAATTTTGCAGGGTTTCTTTCTTGAATTATCGATAAAAATTTGAATTAGAAAAAATTCACACATCTTATTCCTTTTTGTAAAATCTTTCGTGAAGAAAACTGTAACGATAAAATTTATCAGAGAATATCGCTAACATCCAATAAATGAAGCACTTTTTCAATTTTAATATGTAACATTTCAAGAATTCCTGCACCAAATTCCTCGAATGATTGCAGAAGAATTTAAAAACACCATTCAATATTCACTTTCTCTCAAATTAGCTTCGCGATTCTCAATTTTTTAACTATAAATAATCAGCAACATTCAAAATACGCCACGATAAAAAAAAATATGAGCTCAATTCGAAATCATTCGCATGAACCCAATATAGTCACTCAAAAGTATGGTTTCTTTGGCACATTTTTACACAATATTGCGAGAAAATTTGCTGCACATTTTTCTCTCCGCAAATTCCCCGAAACAGGAAGTGTCCGAACCTCGGGGAAGACGGTGTTCGACTGAAGGTAAAATTCCTGCGCGAGGGGTTCGTCAACTTTTCGCGCCAACCGACGGAAAAAATTCGCGCCAAAATAAAAAAAAACTACAAAAATTATACCTCCCCCCCCCATTTTTACATTTATTTCAGTCAAGATATCCGTCACAAATAGAATGAAATAAAAATCACGTCATTCCTTGCTAACAAATTTCTAGGCATTACTGAAAAGAATAATTTAATTTTTTTGGTTCAAAGATTTTCGATAATTTTCTTGAATGAAGAAATTATGCAAAATATTTCACTTTGAAAAATAAAATATCCTAATATAGGTGAAAATATTTGATTAAGCATGCGGTAGTTGATGTTTTGGAAATCGCTTGCATCACTTTTTAATCAGCGATACTTCAAGTTTTTTATTCTTTGAAAAAATAAAGAAAATCGCTGAAAATTTTCAAAAAATCAGTCCCAAGAAAATTTCACTTATACAGTATTAACAAAAAAATTGGCACATTTTTGCGTTTATAAATTGAAAAATATATAGAAAAATGGCGCATGTTTCCGAAGTGACTTTTCGAGAATATTTCAACCGTGCTTCACAAATACAGTTCATTTTTTTGATAATGAAATTTGTTGTTTTTTCTTTATATTTTAAATGAGTAATAAAAAAGCAAACAAGATACGGAACCTTTTACACACCCGTGAACAAAACGGCCCATAAAACTTACCCAAACCGTTTTTGGGGGCCCGAGGTTGAATTTTATGGTCCATGTGCAATTTTTTTTTTTTGCGAATTATTTTGTACATAATATTATTTTTTCCGGTGAGTTCAGCAATTTAGTTGGAGGTATATACTGTATACGAAGAATCAGAACCGGAAATGGGGGTTTTATTGACCGTTTGCGATGAACCGAAAAGGCGACAATGACCCCCTTTTGGCCAGGGGTACGTGTAAAAAAGGGGGACATAGGCTTCCATTTCCTGGACCACCAGAAAAACACCTTTTGATCTTCCCCCGCCCCCTCTCTTTTTTTCTAAAAAAAAGGGGTTGTTTTCCTACTTTTATTTTTGTTTTTTCAAGGGAGAAAATAAGGTGTGAGGTTTTTTATTGCATTCTCTCCCTGAGGGAATGTCTTGAAAGCGTTCATCCATTCATTCTTTCATTCATTCATTTCTTTTGTGGAGGAAGTGGATTTTTGGGGGGGGGGACAAGGAAGTTTTCCAGGTGTTGGCTTCGAGGAATTCCTTCCGTTTTCTTGGATTTTTGTTGTTGAGGACATTATATATTCTTGCAAAATTCCAAGGCACTATACAAAAACCAAGATTGTTTCCTGTTGTTCTGTAGAGACAGTATTTTATTCATTTTAAATAAAATATGCTTGGTGACCACTCCAACATTTAGAATAACATTCATAATTTGTATTTTTGATTAGTTCATGTGTGGCGAATTCCTTCAAGTCCGATTCTCAAAACTTTCCCAAAATAAACATTCATTTTTTGGTGAAACCACTCTGTCCAGTCATACTTTTCAGGCTTTTTCATTCATATATTAAGATTCTAAATTCAATTAGCAAAACTGGAAAAAAAACGATAAAATAGATGCTATATATTGTCATTAAACTTTCCACAAAAAATAAGATGTGCCTGCAGGTTGGTAATCTGTTGGTGAAAATTGCAATTACTGGGCAAGAAAGTAATTTTCATTGATTATGACAAATCCAAAAGAAGCAACATTCCAACATTCCAGAGTTCAAAAGCTGTGAACAGAGTTTAACATTTATTTTGGTTGACTTGCAGAATTTCCACAGTAGTGTGTATTAAATTTTTATCTTTTGACATAGATTCATTTTTGAATGATTTATTCCTAGTGCATCAAAGTCAGAATATTTCTTAGAAATTTTGTGCCACTGGCTGCAAAATTTTAAAAAATCCTGCTTTTGGACCAAGGCCCCCCCAAGTTGGGAAAAAGTCAAAAGATCCTGCAGAAAATGATGAATGAAGAGTAAGAAAACCCCTCACTGGGTGGCATTTTTTCTGCATTCCTGGCAATGGATTGGCTTGGGAGAATCCTGAAAACAGTATAAAATTTGCCTCCTGGATTTTCCCAGATTCGGCCTATTTCCAGCCCTTGGTATATGCAGAAAGGCTCCAGTCAAAGTGTACGGTTTTTATTCGAGAAGGAAGAAAATTGAAGGCAAGCCATACACCTTGCGAGTACTTATTTGGTATGATTAAGTGAGCAGGAATTAATTTAGTACTTATAAGTCAGTGATAGAAATTGGATTTTTTGAAGATAAGTACAAAAGATAGAAATGAATTCAACACAGCAATTGGCCGGTGCGCGAACCGACCAGGGATTCTCTCCCAAACAGCCAAGCCTTTGTTCAAATCAACAGGTAAATTTAACAGGATAAATATGCACAACAGTTTTTCAAAATTTGCATTCTGATGGCTGCACAATTCAATTCCTTTGTCTGGGATCCAATGGACCCATGACACTGTAGAGACAGTATTTTATTCATTTTGAATAAAATATGCTTGGTGACCACTCCAACATTTAGAATAACATTCATAATTTGTATTTTTGATTAATTCATGTGTGGCGAATTCCTTCAAGTCCGAATCTCAAAACTTTCCCAAAATAAACATTCATTTTTTTGTGAAACCACTCTGTCCAGTCATACTTTTCAGGCTTTTTCATTCGTATATTAAGATTCTAAATTCAATTAGTAAAACTGGAAAAAAAACGAAAAAATAGATGCTATATATTGTCATTAAACTTTCCACAAAAAATAAGATGTGCCTGCAGGTTGGTAATCTGTTGGTGAAAATTGCAATTACTGGGCAAGAAAGTAATTTTCATTGATAATGACAAATCCAAAAGAAGCAACATTCCAGAGTTCAAAAGCTGTGAACAGAGTTGAACATTTATTTTGGTTGACTTGCAGAATTTCCACAGTAGTGTGTATTAAATTTTTATCTTTTGACATAGATTCATTTTTGAATGATTTAACCCTAGTGCATCAAAGTCAGAATATTTTTGAGAAATTTTGTGCCACTGGCAGCAAGAAATTTTAAAAAATCCTGCTTTTGGACCAAGGCCCCCCAAGTTGGGAAAAAGTCAAAAGATCCTGCAGAAAATGATGAATGAAGAGTAAGAAAAACCCTCACTGGGTGGCATTTTTTTCTGCATTCCTGGCAATGGATTGGCTTGGGAGAATTCTGAAAACAATAACAAATTTGCCTCCTGGATTTTTTCCCATCTTAGGGCTATTTCCAGCCCTAGTTATGCAGAAAGGCTTCAGTCACAGAGTACTGCTCAGCATCAATATTTAGTGACCTAATTTTATGCAAGTCAACAAAGAACTCTTCATGACATTTGGAATGAAACATGTAAGTCCGAGGAAAACAAGATATGACATCAGAGAAAGAACAAAAAGTCCTCTCTGCCCCACCATCATGGAAAATTAGCTACAGATGCCAGAATTCACTGTCAAGGAAAATACAATTATTGTTGCAGTACCTCCACAAATTAAACAAGCGCTTGATTATACAATTCTGATTTTGTACCCTGATTATTCAACCCTCCAAATAATTTATTAATGGATTAAAGTATGTGGGAGACCAATGCAGGCATTTGTGCCCAATGCTATACAGTGCCCATTTCTTTATGAAAAGCACAAAAATAATTTTCAATTAACACTCATTATGGTATAATTTTTTAAGAAATGTCAATCAAAAGTCATCAACATGAATACATGTTGATTCTCTCTACAACTGCCAAATTTTCCTTTCTTAAAATTTTTTTTTGTTCAGTAGGAGGTCCTCACTTTCTTATAGGGGTTCTCCATGCAACCTTTGCCTGGCATAGGTTTCTTTGCCATCTGTCACAGAGATATGAGGATAAATTACAGCAAGAGTAAATAAATGGTACAACAGACTAGGTTGGGCACTTGGGCTACAACCTGTCCAGTCAGCCGCCGGTCCGTCCATTCACGGTTGCGCACCCACGGTCGTCAAGCGCCGGTTGGTCCAACTGCCAGCCAGGGCAGTTCTTGGCCTTGTCAATCCCCAGCCCACCAAACTGCTGTTTGGTCACCTGATTGTCGGGGCACCCAAACAATCGGGTGACAAGAATTGGTGACTATTTTAACAAGAATTGGTGATTTTTTCCTGACAACAGCATTTTTTGAAAGTATCCCACCTTTGCTGCACAAAGGCTAACAAAATGTTCCCTACAATCATTTTCTTCTGATCCCTTGAATTTTGTCATCCAGATAAACCATACTCCATGTGAGAAATTGTTACTGAGTCAGATTTTTCATCATGTTTTTGGCGCAATTTATTGACCATCCCCAAAGTTTGAAAACTTCAGGGATTATATTTCTGAAAGGGAGGCTGATGAGAATTGGCGCGCCAAAAGACATATGGCTCAGACCAGCTGGCGGCAGTTGAGCCGCCAGAGAGATAGACCCCCAGAAAAAAGGACAGGGGTTCCTCCCTTTTGTGAGGGACTAAATTACCTCAAAACGCACAAAATTTGACTCTTGCTGCGCATGCCTCCCTAAAACCAAGGACATAAACAGTCAGTGTTAAATTCAGTTGAAGGGAACAAATTCCCTTCTCACCGGTTTTTTCAACTTATTCTCTATTCATCACAAAAATCCAAATTTTTGGTGAATGTCTTTTTAGAGTACCGTATTGCAATAAATTAGCCCACTCAACAGTTGGGCCAAATTTACCAGGATCCGGCAGAAGTTCTCAACACTGCTGGCAACAGGCCCTGGATTCAAAACAAAGGACCAAAAAAGCATAAAAGCAGAGCTCAACAGCAGGATCATCATCAGAGTGACCAGAGCGTGCTGCTGCAAAACTTTGTGTGGAAATTCTTGACAATTCTTTCAAGTGTTTGACAAAATTACTTTTTGATGTGAGCAATTTTTATTCAGTGAAAGTGTATAAGTGCTGTATGACTTGCAAGAAGGTCTGAAAACACATTTGCGCTTATTCCGGCAGGTCGCGCACCTGCCAATTTGACTACTGATTTATTTTTGTAAATCTGACTGTCTAAAGAACTGCTGTAGAAACCTGAGAACAAGTCTTCAACCAACTTTTGTAAAATAAGTATATCTCTGCATACCTCTCTGAGTACGTACATTTCTCTTTTGGAATATCTCTTCCAGATAAAATTTGTACACTTCATCTCAATGTTTGCTTTGCATTCTTGTCACTTTCATGCATCTTCACTCTGGAACCAATATCCCACAGAAGAGTTGATCAATTACCTCAAATGGAAATAATGATTTCAGCTAGAAATTAGCCAATATAATGTTCACTTATAGGTGTTTTTTTATTTTCAAGTCATTCTATATTAACCCTTCAATAATGGAGGGTTTCTTTCCATTGTGTAGCAGGATTGTGATATTTTTGGGGGCAGCGTATTTCAGTTTGACCCAAGGTCACCAAAATGCTTCAAGACTGAGAAGAACTATGTCAGGAAAAATTTGGGAGGCAAATTTTCTGTTGTTTTCAGGAATCTTGTATGCTGATCCTATGCCAGGATTGCAAGGAAAAAACGCCACCCATTTTCATTCCAAATTTTCTGCAGGATTAGAAAAAATCAACTGACTTTTTCCTGACTTGAGCGCTGGTAAAAAAGTATGAGTTTTTGAATTTCCAGTGCTCATTTGCACAAAATGTCATGAAAATATTCCTTCACAAGGGTTGAAGATGCTTGAATGACCTTGAGAAAATAATTTTGAGCAAATTGTTAGGCAAGTGCGTCAGTAATGATGCAAATTCCTTGATACCTTTTAAGAGTTTTATATCCACTACCTTAAAATCAAATGAGAAACCTTATGAAGGGTTCATGAAACCTTATTGTTGGGGAAAGAGAAAGAGGGGACCAACAGCTGCAAACGAAGGTTCAAGAATGTCCTCGACTCCTCGTTTTTCCTGACGTATCCTTCAGAAGGATAACAACTTTTATGGCAATGCTTTTTGCGCCAAGTAATTTAAGCTGTATATGTTTGCAAAACGTCGAACTCTGCGAAAGAATTATTGCCCTTCCAGGGAAATTTACCATTTCCTTCGGGAGGAGAAACCATTTCTCCTCAGCCTGAGAAAATCAAGAGATCAAATTTCCCACGTTCTTCTTTGTAGGAAGAAAAGATGGAAAAATCGATACGTTGCAAAGACCCGAGTCCCTGCCGAATTTAATACCCTCAAAGCGTTCTGTACGAAAAGGCCAAAACAAACGGCTAAATCCGTCAAAAAACACCGACTCAAAGAATTACTGAACAAAGAGTTCTGACCTTGACGGCAAGCTTGGCCGCTGCCAAGGTCTGTTAGTCATTAAGAAGCTAAGGCCCATTGATTGGGCCGCACCAAAATTCAGCAGAAGATGACCATCTGCTTGACCCCTAACGGGAAACTTCCCTCAAGAAACGGAATCCTTGGTTCCCCCCCGTTTTTTCCGGAAGCTTGAAACATTAAAAGGACCAAAAATTCCAGAACGAAGACACTCTACATCCAACCTCTTCTTGACGCTGAACTTGAGAAACGAATATTGCCAAGATTCAAAACCTCAAAGTTGAAGAAACTTCAAAAGTTGTATATTTGTGTAGAAAGAATTGTACATTCAAAAGAACATAAACAAATCAAAATCTGGGTGTAAAAACCCCTGCTGCTACCCGGCTGATCGTGTGTTCCCGTTTATTTTCTCTGTAAAAAACTCTAACTTTTCATACCTCAATTTCACCACACTTATGAAGGTAAAATACTCATTGTTGAGCTAGTAAAGTGCAGAGAAGAATATCATTTTCAGAGTTATTCCAATTATTCAGTTGAAGCAAGAGTTTGCTGAGTAGTTGATTATTCTATGTGAAATACACACTTACTTCTAACCCAGGAATTCCAAGAAGGTATTCCAGCCCTTGTCCTGTGCTCATTATTGTCTTTTATTTACGTACTTATTTACACTTTGATCCAGCTTGACGCTAACTTATATTGAGGTGACATCTGTCCCCAATAAAAACAATCATATTTCTTTCTCTGTCAATGAAACAGTTTCAATAAACCCCACTTTTCCCAATGTACTACCCAGAATAAAATTGCAAAAATGGGACCATGGAACCCAGAGAATAAAATTATCACTTGTACTTTACTGTTTTCACAAACACAGATGTGCTTCCCATGTACTAAAATGCTTTCATATATGAGAAATAATGCTTTGATTTTGGCCACATTTTTTGTTTCTTTCTGTCAAATCACAGATAGAAATAAAAAATAAAGAAATTCTGGGACACAGGGGTTGAAGAGGTGCATGGAAATTAGCAAGTGCCTGCTGCTTCAGGGACGTCAGTTATTAGCATATTCTCACACAGGAAACGAGTACCGAAAAAGCCCGCCCCCAGTGCCNTGTGTATATATATATATATATTTATAGGTATACTCCAGCACCTGTACGGCGTGTATAATCACAGGGCCCGCGACTCTCAAGCATCACAAGTCCCCCCTCTTTTTTGCATGGGCTTTTATATGCGCTGCTGGTGGACAGTATTGACAAAACCCACTCTGAGAGCTGCTGCTTTGCTTTGCCACGGCTGCTCTGAAGCTACATTATTTTTTATATTTCATACTTACGCCTGTGTGTGTGTGTGTGTTATATAATATATTCTCTTTTTTTGTACTATAGTCTCCCCCCTCTCTTATATGTATTCTGTGTTTTTGTGTGGGATGAGATGCCTCTCCTCCTGCCCCCATCACTCCCACCCTCCATTTGCTGGTTGCTGCTGCGTGAGCCATGGCATGCATCATCATTGTGAATGACAGGGGGACGCGTGGCAGGAAGAAAAGAGGGGACTGTGGTTACCTGAAGGATGCCACAGGTGGCAGCACCAGCACCAGCTCCAGGCATTCAGGTTTTTTCCTAAATATTTCTGGGGCTAATTCAGGATATTTTTGCAAAAATTTTTGCCCAGCAAGAGCACTGAAATGAAAAGACAACATGAATTATGAATTAAGAGCTAATTAAGAATTGGTTAATTAAGAATTAAGACACAATTTGAGAAAAAAGTTTAATTTTTTTTTGCTGCTGGAAACAAGTACTTTCTGATGGGTGGCATGTCTTCCTGCATTACCAGCATATAGGAATAACATTTAATGTTTTTGAAGATGAGAAAAAGATGGAACCCTTCCTGGATTTTTCCTTACTTTGGCCTTCTCAGCCTGGGTGCATTTTGGTGACCCACAGTCAAACTGAAATGTGCCTATGGGCAAACAAAAATCCCAAACTTTTGCTGTAGAATGGAGAAGAGGTTGCTGTTGTTCAAGGCTTAACACTGTTTTTGGGCAAAATTTGTGTACCCAAAGACAAGGAAATTAATCCTTGGACCATAATCAACAGCCTCCTTTCCAACCCACAGCAAAGTTTGGATTTTTTCACCCACACTTTGACCAAAGGTCACTGAAATACACATGAGTTGAGAAGGTATAAGTTGAGAAAAATTCTATAAGGGTGAATCTTTTTTTACTTCAACAATCTCCCATGTTAATCCTATGCTAAGACAGCAGCAAGTAACACAAACAAATGATCAATTTTTTAGGCACAATTTTCTGCAGGATTGGAAAATTATGTCACACTTCTCATCTTAATTCAGGCACTAATAAGGCATGAAAAACAATTAATTTGCAATGCTCATAATCACAAAACTTTGTGAAAATATCTTGACTTTCACAAGGGTTTAAAAAACGTTGACTGAGCAGCAAAGCATTAGTGGAAACAAAGTCTTTTTTTCAATACCTTTGTATAATCATTGGCCAATTTTCAACAAGTTCCCATTTCCTGATCATTGCAAACAGAAGTCATCCATGTAATGAAAATGATACTTCTAAACATGATGAAAATTCACTGCATTAAGCTTACATCCACCTGACCATTCTGACCAACATGAAATAAACTGACTTGGAGCCATTAAGTCATTGAGAGCAACTTTGCATGGGTGGGGTCACAGGAACCATGAAACTGGCCCCAAGAAAGCATGCATTGGCAAAAGGGCCACATAACCCACTAATCAATGTTTTTTTTCTCTCTAACTTTTCTCCCCATCCCTCTAAATTTTGGGAATGTGTGAAACCTCTTTGAAGGCAGCATGAAGTTTACTGGTTGAATTAATTGTCCTGCATTTATCTCTAAACAAAAGTTTGGAAGAACACCAGCTTATTTTTTGAAGAAGTTGTAATGCAACATTTATATGTGATTTTCAACCTGTGGGCAGTATAGAGGGTTCTTTTCTATTGTGAAGTGTGGCCAGGATGTTTTTGCATGTTTGTGCATTTTGGTTTGACCAAAGGTCCCCAAAATGCAACTTTGGCTGAGTATAGCCAGAGTTGGGAAGAATCCAGGAAAGGGGAAGCCATTCTTTTGAAAATTCCTTCAATGCTAATCCTCTTGCAGGAATGCAGAAAAAAATGCCACCCAACAGTAAATTTTTGTTTTCTTTATGAAAACATTTCTTTGGGAATGCTAAACAAAACTTTGGAATATTTCCTAACTTTGGAATATTTCCTAACTTTGACACTTCTAATCATTCTTGTTTCTCATTTTCTTTTTAC
>CAJPEX010006254.1:0-13242 GCA_905338405.1 Notodromas monacha | reverse complement strand
TTCTTCGCAACGTGGGTAAATGTAACAGCTTGAGGATAAGATAAGATCTTTTTTTTTTACTCATAGAAATGCTCGCTGGTTATTAACAGCTTATTCTTGATGACTTGCTTTTAGGAGTAGATGAGGCCAAGGTTTTCCAGATTTAGAACCTGAATTCATTTTTATTTCTCTATCCATGTCCATTTATTTGTGGAGGGATGAACTGTTACTGATGTCTTGTGCTAACAAGACTACGCAAGGAGGTTAGACAAAGTTCCAGGTTGCTTTTTTTTTGGAATTGAAATGTGAAAGGCAACACAGACAATTGAAACAATGTCTGGTGATTGAGTACATCAGTATATCAAATTTCCGATGGAATTACAAATGCGCAGAAGGGCCTCAATATACATATGCACCAGCATGCGAAAAATGTGGCTTCTGAACATCTTGATAAAATGAAAAATTCTGCCCCAAAATCTTGGACAATATCTTGAGAAATGGAAACTTTGCAAATACAGTGAGACCCTGAGATGTGTATGTAATCGGTGCATCAAGAGTGTCGTGATGTTAGAATTTCCCTAAGTCAAGTCTCATTTTCCCGTAGACTTCAATGCTAATGTATTTAATTGGTTCTCATTGGCGTTCCAAAAATTAGTAAAAATTCCTATAAAATGTAATAAAAATTGTTTCCCCAATTGTTTCCCCATAGTGAAGAACAACCACTTAGAATCTGATCTTCTGGTATCAAAAGGAAATCAAAAAGCAAAGGAAAAGAATATGTCTTGCTACAATATGCTCAGATTATAGAAAAAACTCTGAGAAAAGAAACATAAAATCAGCTTGCTTTTCATTATGAATTAGAGTGAATTTATCATGGAATATTTTTAAAATTTTTGTGGAAATAAATAGTTTGATTTCTTAAATGATATCAGAATGGAAAAATAAAATGTTTCGATTTTTTGGGAGAATTTCAGAAAAATTTCCCCAACTTGAGCCAATGTCCGTACGAACGTTGGGCTTGATTTTTTGTTTAGTTTTCGATTGTCCCGAAGTCAAATTGTCTGTGTATCATGGTGGCTGCTTATATGGAAGTCTTACTATATATTGTACCTCTGGAGAAGGAAAATTTTGAAATTGAATTTTTCAAAATGTTGATGTGCTGTATCTAAAAAAAATTGTTTTCTTTCCATTAAGAAAATTTCAAAGTATATCTTTGCCGTAAATTTACTTTATTTACATTGAAAAAGAAGGATTTTTGTTTTCCATTCAAAGGTTATTTTCAAAACTGTGTCCAGTAGACTACATCTCCTTTTCATGCCAAAAGGACAGTTCATTTGAGGTTTTCTCCTGAGCACGTATTACAGCTATTCAAATCTGCTTTAGAAAAATCATTTACTGCGAGTTTTACAGGACTTTGCAATTTTTTTTGCCAAAAACGAGATGACTATATACACCTGAGGTTATTCTTACAAAAATATGTAGTCCAGGAAGTGCCCCAATTATGATCACATCTTATATAGGGCATTATAAACTGTTTGCAGTCATTAACGTTGTACATTTTCGAACGCCTGTGTATAAACAACGTGGTCAAAAAGGTTTTATTTTTGAAGAATTTGTCCTCCCAATTTGCTTTCCATCTCTTTTAAATGGATCTGTAGGTTAAATCCACACGCTTGTTTTGAAAACATTAAAGCATGAGATAACACGTATTTCTTCGAACTGCTCCAGCACCGACGCGAAAAGACAAGGAAATTATCTCGTCTGTATGATAAAATAAATCACATGTCTGAATGTGTTTGGGAAGGTCTATAACCAAGTTTTTCCGCATCGGGTTTTCCGCGTCGACACGAAACTGCAAGTCATCGACTCGTCTCGAACAGACTCCATTTATGGCATTCTTGTGACTGTCAGTGTGTAGTGCTGCTGACAAACTGTACCAGCAGTTATATATATATGTATATATAGTGAGCAAAAAAAACTTGACATGTCACATACTTTTATACTGACACATGCTATAGTCCAGAGTGCTCGAATTTTGCGTGTCTATTTCAAAATTCGCTGAAAAAAATCCTGTAACAATTGCAAATATTTCAACGAATTTAAGAACACTCGCGAAGTCGAAGAATATGCAGTGAAACTTTTCTAAGCAAATTTCGCGGAATTCAGACTCGCGATGTCACCAAACTCTGTTTCGGATAACGGACCGCGTCTCACAAATAAATTATTTTCTCATAAGCAAACACGCGGATACGGAAAAGCCTTTCCTTTGTACTTTTTTTAGAGTGGATACAGTGGACAAAAATATGTGATAAACGCCTTAAAATAGCAAATTTCTTGAATGCGTTTCGCCAAAAGGACAACTTATTTGAGGTTTTCTCCAGAGCACATATTTCAGCTATTCAAATCCTTGAAAAAAATTATTTTCAGCGAATTTGACAGGACTTTTGCAAATTGTTTGCAAAAAAGGAGGTGATTATACACCTGAGACTATTCTTTCATGAATATGTTGTCCAGGAAGTGCCTTAATTATGACCAAATCTTATGGCATTTATAAACTGTATGCAGTCATTAACGTAGTATATTTTTCGGACTTGTGTTTTGGCAAAAAACGTTATTTGAGGAGCGAACCTCATGCCAAAAAATCCATTATAAATATACACGATGAGAAAAACACAGTGTTGTATAAGGTAAAACCATATTTAATCATGAAAATTTTCACTTTATTTGATAGTGTATAGGCCCATGATGAGGATGTCAATAAAACTCGACACTAATTCAAGAGCTGGTTTGTTGTACTCAGTTACTCGCTGAATCATTTCCATGCGAACAAACTTTTCCATTATTGCAAGGGAATTCATTTTCCTAAGGAAGGCACGATTCAATTGTGTGAAAGGATGGATGTTGAGGTTGGAATTCAGCAAGACAAAAACTTGATAATAGAGAACTGTGAGTAAGTCGTACTCCCTGAACTAGGCAGAAGAGGTGTGCTTTGAGTAAATTTATTTAAAAGAAAAAAATAGCAGTGATACCCAATGGCTAGAAGTGTACATAAGAAGATAAAATGTATTCGGAGTGCTCTGAGAAGATTATAATTGAGAAGTTCTCGTTGAACTTCCAGTTTTAGAGCCGAGTATTCTGTTTTCGGATAAGAATCTGCATCTAGCTCTTGTTTTTCAACTTTTTTTCATTTCTCGACTTCCTGCTGTTGGAAGAAGTTGGACTGCATGACCGATATTATGCGAGTTGAAAAAGTTTGTGAAAGTTTTGTTACTGGACTGGAAAAAATTCACGGAATTGTTGCCCAAATTTTTGCCGCATTTCGATTCTTCAGGAAATGACGACAGTGTCATTGGGTTCATTTGCGGTTATGAACTGAAATGAACTAAAACGTTATATTTTAAAATATAACGTTTCAGGAAGTGATAGTAAAAAGTTTCAATAGCTTGAATGCTGTAATTTGTGTTTTCAGCTTCTTGGGAAGAATCCTCCGAAATACTGCAAATACAAGAATAATAACAATAATACTTGAGACGAGCACATTGAGTTATTCATATAGATTTTTATTGATTGGAATTGAAACTTGCTCATTCATCGATTCACATTTCAGTGCAAACTATGTCTCTCAGTTTGCACTGAAATAAAAAAGAGGAATTTTCAAAAATCGAAACCCTCCCATTGTAGTACTGTAGATATTCAGATGTGTGGTACAGAGTTATTGAGAGAGTTTTTTTTTGCATGTTGAAAAGTCTGGTAGTAATGAAATCGCCGCAAAATTTAGTATGGAAAAGCAATTTTGAAAAACAACATTCCGTTACGTTTTCAAGTCTCCGTCATCTTCCATTTTGGTCTAGTGAAATGAGCAAGTTTGAACATTGAAATAAAGGAATGATAAATTGAAATTTCAGACAACATTTTAAAATATAATCTACTTATAAAAATGAATCCTGTAACCAAAACAGACAGCGCAAGGCCAAGTACCAATATGTTTGTAAGTTGAGTATATAAAGGGATTCCTCACCTGCAGTGGTCATCAGTGATTCTTTGAATGTCATAAAGCATCATCACTTGCTGACTTCTGCAAAATCTACAGTTTGTACCTTGTTGATCCAATGGCTGGTGCACTTCAGATCATCAAAAATCAGAAGGGTGGTGAAAAGGCATACTACAATGGCTATTTATTCATGGTTAAGAACTCAAATGCCAGCACTATGTGCTGGAAATGCGCAAATGAAGAAGATGAGATAAGAGGGCCACATTGAGAAGAAAACGGCATTGAGAGCATCAGTGACACTGAGGAAGAGGCTGCAGAAGGCAATTTTGAAGATTATTATCTAACAGTCTTTTTGAGGACTAATGAAGCCAAGCAGCCCTTCTCAGGGCCACCAAATACTGTTATGAAACTTGCATTTAAAAAAAGTGGGGTGGGGGCTTTTGGCATGGGGGCTTTTGCCAGGGGGGGGGGGGGGGCTTTCTGGGGGCTTTTGACCTAGAGGGGGCTTTTGGTTGGGTACCTTGTTATTGAGACGAAAAACCATGGTATTCCTGGTGATTTTCAACCCTTGGGCGGGAAAGTTGGACTACTTTTGCAAAATTTTGTTGCACCTCATCAGAGAAGAAAAGAAAAAAATTGACAACAGGGAGTTGAGGACAAAGTCAGGAAAAATCCCAACGTTTTTTTTTTCTTTTTGTGCAGAAAAATTTCCCATGAAAAACATGGTATGTTATGCAGCAGGCTTCTTGAGGATTAATCCCAACTTTGCCTCAGCCCACCTGCTGATGGAAGGGCTTTTCTGACCTTCAGAAAACTTAAAACTCCCCAGCCAACAAAAATAATCCAACTTTGGCTGGCAATGTGAAAGAACCCTCTGCCATCCAAGGGTTAACCCTGAATTAGGTATAAACATTTGGAAAGGAGATGGACTAGCTTGTGCTTATGAAATGTGATATGATGATATTGAGGGAGCATGTGCATATTACTATAGTCTGCTGTCTGTTTCTGCTGAATCATAACCCCAAGCTTAACAGACATCAACGAAAGAGTTTTGCCAATCATACACTTGCAAGGTTTTACAGTAGCAATATTAATGGTGACAAATAAACGGAAAGAATCTTTTGAATTTTCGTTTTCGTCCAAAATAGCGAGTTTGCTTATTTGAGGCTGAAAAAAACTCACTGCAAAAATTAATCTTATTAATATCTCAAGTCTATTGATTGGATGAGGGATCTCATATGAGATATCATACTTGAAAAAATGTCTACTCATAACGCTGTTTTTGGAATTTGGCACAATTTGTAGCGGTTTCCTTAGACGGTTTAAAGTAAACAGTTGGTTTCCTTTATCAACTTAAATTCAAGTCATACAATCTATCATGCTCAAAAACAACTTGAAGCTTTATTTAGTAATGTAAATTTTGCTCCAAACAAAATTCAATTCGAAATGTCAAGATTTATTCCAATATTTGTAATGAATTTTGATTATCTTTTCCCAGATTGCGTGCTTCTTGTATAGATTTTATTTTGAGGAATGTTTGAACCGCTGAAAATTGCGAAGTCATGTTTTCAAGTCGTATATAATAGGTATACATTTGTGTGCTGTAAAGGATTATTTTAGACTATTTCCCGCCGAAAATGACGCTGACTTTCAAGATAATTCATCTTATTCTGATTTTATTTTTCGGGTTCTTCATCGTGTAGGATTTCCAAGAAGTTCGCGCGTTTTCTTCTGAAAGCATACAAAAATCGAATGACTTGGTGGGAAAGGTCACAAAATATTTGGAAACCTTGCTCAAGCCTGCACAAATATGCCTATTGTCAAAATGACTAATGAGTAATGACTAATTCTTTCGGTAGGAATTGGCACGGTCAGATTTAGATGAGAATGTTCATCTGATTTAGTGCACTTTCACGGAGTTCCAATCAGTGAACTCCATCTTTACGAGGTTGGGAACAGAAAGGTAATCCAGTCAACAACAAAAAAAATCTTATGTTCAAGACAGCAGACCAACAACAAAAAAATGAATCAGTTAATCTTGTCCTCAAAACACAATCCCCTTGGTTCGGTTCACACGAAATTTCTGAAATACAACGAAGAAAACGCGTTGACCCAAACGTGAATCACAGAAGAAAAAAAAACTACGAGATTCCCTAGATGATGAATTTTGCTCGTCGAGGTCAAAGAGTGCGTCAATCCAGAAAAATCAGCGAGGGCGTACAATGACGTCAGCAAGACACCCATTGATATCAATACACTACATGTATTTATTAAATAATTCCCACCTTCTCGACAGAACACGTTGACCCAGAAAATGAAAATACAAACAAAATCCTAGACAAAGTCACTCGCTTGTTCTACTTTATTCCATCATGAATGGGTAGTCAACAATAAAAACGCGGTTTTTTTGTCGCATTCCTTCCGAGCTCTCGTGTCGCGAAGTCGGTAAATTCTTGCGGTGTTATTGTTATTCGCGAATTTTTTTCTTCAATTGCCAGTTGGAGCTTGAATTTCTGAGTTTGAGTGTTCGAAATGTTTTTTAAACTGCGAAAATGAAGCGAGAAAATTTAGTGTGTGTATATCGCAGTCGCGAGGATTTCAAGTAAACGTGTGCTGGAACGAACTGCGAGTTTTTTTTTTGTGTTATTTGTTAATGATTTTTCCCGTGAAGTCTTGAAATATTTCTTAGGTAATTGTTACTGGCAAAAAGTGGGCACGTTGACATTTTTAAAAAGAGAAGGAACAGTTTGACCTTGATTTTGAAATTTTTTTTCGACGAACGGAATCAGCTCAAGTAAAATATAGAGCAAATCGTAGGTGCGAAAATTTGGCATTCATTCCTAATTAATTGGTCAGTCATCCTGACTTCCTTTATCAGAATGGCGGATTTGCTGAAACGTCGAAGTCATAAAAACTCGAAAAAATATTGAATAATATGTCGAAATCTTGAGCGAGCAAGAAACGGTTGACTTTGTGATTGTAATTTTTTCTTCGACTAAAAAGATCGGCCTGACAAAACACAAATTGTGTGGGATTTCACAGTCGCAAAACTCGCGCGCGGAATTTTAAAAAATTATTTTTTTATAATTTTCTTATTCGGCTTAAATTCTCCTCACTTCTATTCACTGTATTTCTTGTTCCGATTTTGAATTAAACCAGCAGGTATCGTTGAATTTTACTTTAAATGAGATTTCGAGCTACGATGATGAACATTTTATATCAGAAACCTTATTTTACAAAATCGAAAGCTTGCGCAGATTTTCAGCACTTCCTGGTGAGCTTATAAATTGTCAGGTGTCTTGAAACCTTTCGCAGTATCGCTATTTGCCAAGTTTGTTTAATTTAATGGAATTATTCATAAAATTACAAGATGTCCTAATGTGTATTTTGAAATAATTTCCAAGCCAGGAAATTGACGATCGAAAAGAAACTTCCAGACCATTGACTGTTGAAAACCCCCTGCACTTACTCAAGAATTTTCGGCTCGTTCAATTTCAATTAAATTTTCTCTGGCAAAGCAATCAAGGATCGATTCATTTCTTACATTAAAAAACAAATATGTTGATGAACGCTCGACAATTTGGTGGACCTAAAGTTCATACAGAATAATTTCATGAATTTAAATCCTTTCACAGGCAGTAGAATCGAGGGACGGAATGAGATTTTCCTCACTTTGGACAGGTTTCATTGGCATTTTTCGGCGGTGAAGGAAAACAAAATCCTACGGGTTGGAGAAAATTAATATTTCGCAAGAAGAAATCTTTTGGCTTTAAGAAAAAATATGGCTGAAAATGTGCCAAAACAGCGCCATCTGGAATCAGATCCCTCGTCATCAGCAGCAGTCGACCTGTGGTACCCAACCAGCGCAGACAATTTGACACTGGACAACTTGGCAAAGATTTTATTCCTCGAAAAACGGCCTGAAAATTCAGATAATCTCGGAAAAACGGTTGAAAAAGACGGGTTCTCATCCCCTGATGGTTGCCAAAATTCGGAACCCAAGGTGCTTCGTTTCACGAGAGACAACGGATTAGTCGGAGGAGCCGGAAACAGTTTTGCAGGCAGTTTAGTCGGCATCACGGTGACTATTTCCTCATTGGACGAATTGGATGGGACTTGGAATGGGTTATTGCGGTGGATGCGAAAAGAAGGCATCGACGGAGTGAGCAGTTCCGGTGTCGATGGCGAGAGTGACATGGCCAATTTCGTGAAATTGCGAGAAAAGGACCGAGAGGTTGACCTGCGACTGGCCTTCAAATTCCCACCGCGTGACGACCAGCAAAGAATCATGCTTTGCGACTGGTTTCGCTTTTTCGCGAGGGAGGCTGAAATTTATTCGGTGAGAAAGTAAACTTCGAAGAAAAAAAAACCCCCATATAGAACTAAAAATTCATGACGCTGGAATTAACCCTTGTGCGGCAAAGTTGGGATATATTTCCAAAATCTCGTGTCACTGAGCACTGGGAATTTAAAAAATGCAACTATTGTACAAAGGCCTAAGTTGGGAAGAAGTCCGACATTTTTTTCTAATCCAGCAGAAAATTTTGGATGAAAACTAAAAAAAATCCCTCACTGGGTGGCGTTTTTTCCTGCATTCCTGGCATAGGATCAGCATGAAAGATTCCTGAAAACAAAAGAGAATTTATCTCCTGGATTTATCCCAACTTAGGCCTTCTCAACCTGGAAGCATTTCAGCAACCTTGGGTCAAACTGAAATGCTCCACCCCCGAGAATACCCCAACTTTGCGGCACAATCGAAATGAACCCTCCGCCTTCTGAGGGTTAAATCGCCCAGGCACTCTCAGGAAACCCAGTATTTTAAACAGCAAAGGATCATGCTTTGCGACTGGTTTCGATTTTTCGCAAGGGAGGCTGAAATTTATTTCGGTGAGAAAGTACACTTTGAAAAACAAAAATTTGGAACAAAAAATTCATTACACTGGAATGAAATCGCCCACCAAACTCAGGGAACCCAGTATGAATTTTAAAAATACATGACGCTAAAAACCGGATGCAAAATAAGAACTTCGTCATTCTTAAAATTTACGCGATAAAGTATCCGAAGTAATTTCAGCTGGAGTTCTTTGAAAGAAAATAGCGCAATTTTTTTCCGAATCTGGTCTTCCCGAGATTTAGAAAAAATGTTTGAGAAAACGCACGGAAATTTTTCAAAAAGCGGGAAAAAGAGTGGTGCATTGTTCGCGGTTCATATTTGAGCCAATTTCTTTTAAATATCGTAGATCCTACGGTTTTTTTAAATCTCTGAATGTTAATTCTGCGTGAAGATTTCAGAAAAAAAATCCACATGTGAATTTATCTTTAGCAAAAGGTTTCTGCATGCATAAACAAAAAAATAATTGGACTTTGCCAGGGCTTCATATTGGCTATTTTGCCAAAATATCCTGGCAGAAGAATAATACTGTATTATTAAATACACGTCAAAATAAGCAATGTACCGCAGAATTTTTGCTAAAAATTAAACTGGCAAATTCAGACGCGAAGAACAATTTGTAAAAAAAAAAATTATGATTTTTTTTTCTTTATTTATCTCCTTTTTGTCAGAGGACGCCACTTTTTATGAGGTCTATAATTCAAATCAAGGTACTTCATCATGTCAGAGACCAAACTTTGCGTCAACCCCAGTCCGATGTGTAAAAAAAAAAAAAAAAAAAAAAAATAGGGGGATGAATGCCAGGCATACGTCGCCATTAGTATATGGGGCAGGGTTGCCACCCGGACTACTGATTTTTTCCCCCCACTTTGGAATTTTGCCTTGCAGGTGTATTTCCCTGCACTGTCCGAGTACCTTGGCCAATTCCCAGCTTCTCTTAAGTCAGACTGCACCATCACCAATCCAGCTCCACTCTCAGTGTTCCAAAACCTAGTTGCCAAATGCTTCTTTGCCCGCGCGGAAACCACTGGCAACTTTGACTCCTGCATCACCCTGGAGGACCTGCGATGTTCAGGGTTCCGAGCCTTGAGACTGCTCGATGGTGCTTCAGGCGAGGAATGCGGCGGGATTTTGTCCCGACTGGCCTTTTTCCACGCGGTGTCGGCGTGCTTTCTGGTGGCGCGACCCGAGTTTGCGGAAACTGAGTTGAGATGGGCCAGACGGAACCCGTTTGTGCACACGGAATCCAATGCTGGGTACGCGGCCAGCTTGAGGACCTGTTTGGGGCTCACCAGGGCGACAGGGTGCATGACTGTGGCAGAGCTGGAGTTATTTGGTCAAGTCATCGAGCTGGTGGAGAGCGGGAAGCACTTGGATTTTTACAGGTGGGTGCTACTGATGACGAGTACCGTACACTCGTACAGTATTACAGTACCATCAGAGATGCAAGAGCGGGAGGAAATTATGGTATGAGTGACGTACTTTTAAAGTTGTACAGTGAGACCCCGAGATGTGGACATAATAGGTGCATCAAGAGTGTCACTAGGTTGAAATGTCCCTAAGTTGAGTCTAATTTTCCCTTGAACTTACATCATATAAGTTTTAATTGGAGTTTTATGGACCAAATACTCAAAATAATTCCATGAAAATTAATAATGTCTTTCAATTGAAACTGATTTAATCAATATATTTCAATTGAAACTGATTTAATCAATATATTTCAACACAATATGGACATTTGAGGAATTGAATACTGATACCTCTGTACATTACATCAAAATGTTGGCAATCTCGGTAAAAAAAATAATATTCAAGTTGAAAAGAGTTGAGAAGGAAATCCCTCTATCCTGGAGGTAATTTTTTTAAATTAGCTAAATGGATGGTAAATTGTTGAGAGAAATGCCCAAGAACTATTCTTACATCAATTTTAGGGTTGGAAATATATGTTTCTTTTAATTTGGCCTGAAACTTATTTGCAATTTTATCACAAAATGTCCCTATGTTGAGTCAGTGTCCTCATGTCAGGTCTTTTTTATTAATTTTTTCATGGTGAAATAAGTGTTTCTAAGTTAAATTGTCTGCATGGTGAGGTGTCTCACTGTATTTAGAAGTCGTCCGTATTTCCCCAATTTTTTTGTGTGGCTTTTTAGAATGGTCATCTCCCCATGAATATGTTTCCTAATCAATTTTTTTCTTTCTCTCTTTCTTTGCTTGTCTACAGACGGTGTTGAATTCGATGCACAAGTACCAGCCGAGGTTCCACTTGGTGCGGGCCAACGACGTGATGAAGTTGCCTTACTCCACGTTTCGGACGTATGTGTTCAAGGAGACTCAGTTCATCGCAGTCACTGCCTACCAAAACGAGAAAGTGACGCAGTTGAAAATCAATCACAACCCCTTTGCCAAGGGGTTTCGCGAAGGCGGCGGTGGTCGAAAGGACAAAGGGTGAGTTGATTATTTCCGTGCTTCCTTTATTTGTTTTTTTTCCCCTCGAATTCCACGGTATCTTGTCGTCGAAAGAGATTTTCTTTGCTTTTTTTAAAAGTTTGTGAATTCTGATAATCTTGATACCTCTCTTAGGGCAATATTGCTCAGTTCACCTTTTCATTAAATAAAAAGCTGAGCGCTACCTTTCACAACGGAACTTGTAACAAGAAACAATGTAGTACACCTTCTAAGTGAAGAAAGCGGAGTTGAGGATTTTTATTTATTTATTTATTTGGAAATTCGATCAACTGGCCAAAGAACGAATTTTGATGAAGTTATGAAAAGCCATCTGAAAGTCGGGACCCGTGATGGGTTTTTTTTTTAAATTTCTGTGAACAGTAAAGTATTGAAAATATTCTTGTGTGTACTTGAAGACGAACAGCACTTTTATCTTTGCATAACTTTTCAATCGCTGGTATGAAATGTAGGCAGAGGATTAAAAAAATATATGTGATCCATGTTGATGCTGGTCGTAACTTTGTTTGGAGTTTTATGTGGATTTCTCTTGATCAATAACGAAGATAATCTGGATGCGACTTTTTTATTTATTTTATTTTATAAAATTAAATCTGTAGGTCTTTGTCCAGGAAGTTGAGATGGTGATTTATTTCTCGTGAGGAGTAATTGTGCGAGTGCCGTATTTTCTCCAGCTGGTTTCTTTGTCCGAGATAAGTTTGGACAACTTCAAGTTTCCTTTTTATTTTTGAATGCAAATTCAGTCTTTTTCATTTGAATTTCTTGCGCAGGAAGTTGAAGTCGATTTTCACATTTTTTTGCTTGAATTAATTGCGTGAATAAGTCATTGTGCAGTTCAGTATTTGGTTCTTGTCCAAGTTAGTCCAACTCGAGGTTTATTTTAATTTTGAATTGATGCGGTGTTTTTGTATAAATTTCTTGCCCAGTAAGTTTGAGTCGAATTTTTTTTTTCAAGCGGGTTGATGGCGTGAATGAGTTTATTTCTCCACATTGCTCTTGTCCCAGGGATTTTAACCTGAGCTCTCTTAGTTTTTGAATGAATGGCTTGAACTTGGTACAGTGATACCTTGCATTACAAACGTAATCTGTTCTAGAGATAGGGTCCTTGTGCGCTATGTTCTTATTGCAAATCATGATTTCCCATAGACTTCTATGGGGAATCATTTACCTGTATTTACTTGAGTACCGCCACACACCTTTTTTCTCAAATTTCAGAAGAAAAGAAGGGGTGCAGGTCATAAGTGGGTACACATTTTTCAAGAAGTTTTAGGAAGTTGTGTGTGCATTATACTTGATTATAATGGAGATATTTGGAACAAATGTACCAAGAAAAATTTTTGATACTGAAAAAGTTGAAAATTGATCAGATTTTTGTTCAATTCATGTCTAAAGTCAAATTTTTGGTGTTATTTTTGAAATTTTGTGGATTTAGATTCACGAAAAATTGGGATGGGCGTCTTACTTGGGGATAAGATTTTAGCAAAATGTCCAACTGAAAAACGTTTGTGCGCGTTTTACTCAAGGGTGTGTGGTACTGAAGTAAATATGGTAATTTGTTCCAAAATTCTCAAGAAATTCCAAAAAATGTCCAAAAATTTATATTTTCTTACAATTAAAGTAATTTTTAGCACTCCTTGACCATTACCCTCTTACATGTGATGAATTAACCTATGATCCAAACTTCTTTGAAATATTCTGAGATGAAAACCTGTTTTTGAAAATGGGTTTGAAACCCAGTTTTCATTTCAAGCTGAATTGTAATAAAACATTGTTCCTAAAAGGGATTTTTTATCAAAATAAACAGTGGAAAAATCAGGCCTTCAATTTTAATTTTAGGGAGGGTGGATTGCAGGTTTCAAAAATTTTTTCAAAGGGGGTTATGCTCACAACAAAAATTCTTTGAAAATTGATTTTGCTT
>CAJPEX010006253.1:0-10562 GCA_905338405.1 Notodromas monacha | reverse complement strand
AAAAAAAAAAAAAAAAGCAATCAGACTCTGCTGTTTTCCTTCCAGAGAAAAATTATTGCACCCATATACATGAATATTTTACAGCTTCCCATGGCATTTATTCGTTGATATTTCAATGAGAAAATGATTATATGACCATCAGGAAATATATATGCACAATTGAGAAACTCACTTGACCACTGCCTGGAAAGCAAAGTCGACGTTGTGGCCGGTTTTGGCAGAGGTTTCTATGAAAGGCACGTTGTATTCCTTGGCCAGAGCTTCTCCCTCGTGCGTCTTCACTTCCCTTTGGAATCGGACGTCGCATTTGTTCCCTGCATCATATTATTTATAATAAGATAACGAGTGCTACAAAGCAATGTTATGAGTTAATTTTCACCAATCAACACGACGACCACATTGTGTCTCGCGTTCTCTTTCACCTCTGCCAGCCATGACCTGACGTTGAAGAAGCTCTGCCTGTTGGTCACGTCATAGAGCAGCAACAAAGCTGAATATAAGATGACAAAGATAAAAATAATTATGCTCTACAAGTCTACAGACTTTGATTGAAAATAATAAGTTTCAGCTATTGATTAATGCTATCATTGGTTCACTGATGCTCATGCTGTTTCAGTTTTGAATTGAATTGAAGAGCAAGCTTTATATTTTCTGCTTTTCAGCGTTCACATAAGGTCCAAACAATGTTCCCACATCCAGGCCCCCTCCCCTCCTCACCCACGTTCATCATCCAAACACATTCTTCACATCACAATGGAAAATAATATAGAAACAAGATGTACATGCTGGGTATTAAAAGAAAAGAAACTACAGTCAACCCCTGTCTAACAGACTTGATTTGTGCAAGGGACAAGTCTGTTAGACAAAAAGTCCTTTACACAAATTCAATTAAATAAAAAATTAACAATTTCAATTTTCAACACTAATTTTAAACCAAACGAAGTCTGTTTGGCGGATTTTGTCTGTTGGGCGGGAGGAAAAACTGCTTGCAGAGCTGGTCTGTTTGGCAAAAATCCCTTACATGGGAGGTCTGTTAGGCGGGGGGCCACTGTACATCCCAAAAAGCAAAACTGCACAACTGATATGAATATGTACACTTCCTTCCCTTTACTGTTCACAAAATATCAATAATAAAAATCGAAGCATAAAGCAATTACTATATACTGTATAAGCCCAAATTTAAGCGCAAGGTTTTCAAGCTGCTCCCAGCAGCAGATGAGGTTTAGATGACAAAACAATTTGGAGAGAATTTTTGATAAGGATTCATATAAGGTTAACAAATTATCTTAGACCTCTGAGATTTCAGTTAGTAATATGGATAGCTTGGTTGTGGATCACTGGTCAAATACTTCAGTAGGTTGAAAACGCAGCATTTTAAATTTTTTGAAAAGAAAACATATCCCATTATGTTATTCATATTTTGCAGCCGAAATGGATTTTATTTGTTCAAACATGCAGCATCTTGTATCAGGTGCAAATGTATAGTCATGTACTTCATCAGCATTAGTTGCATTTTTTTATTGATATAATGTCTGCATTTCTATATTATATACACTGGATGGAAACATGGAATTCACAACTTTACTGCTTTATACTGTATAGTTGGTCATCACAAACTTGTTTGAAGCAGCAGTCTTGGCTGTGAAACATGCCATGATTACATTCTAACATTTCTTCAGATGTACTTTACTACAGTATTTTGTTTCAAATTTGTAGAACAAATTAATAGCATCATCAGCCAACAGAATCAGAGACACATGAAGAAGATGTATTTTACACATTATTCTGTATATTCATGAGCCCTTCATTCAGAAAACTCAGTGTATCATTAAAAAAAAAAGTACTAATTGGTGTGCTAACCTTGAGCATCCCTGTAGTAGGCGTGTGTGACACTCCTGAACCTCTCCTGGCCAGCAGTGTCCCAGATTTGAAGCTTCACCTTCTTTCCATCAACCTCCACTTCTTTATTCTATAATTCAAATCAATAATGGTCAACACATAAATTATTCAATTTTGGTTCATCCGTTATTAGGGCTGTGTGTGTAAACATGCAAATTTATGGTTTATACAAGTACTGTACAGTACATCTTTTAAACTCTTTCCCTCTCTTTCTGTCTCTACAAGAAAATTCAAAGGACCAGAATCAAATTGAGCTGTATTAGAGAGAATTTAATTGCAGAGAACCCACATTTAAAGTGGGGAGAGAACCCTATCATCATGGAACCAACAAATAAATTCGTTATACAGTACATGTTTTAACAAGTTTATTCATTTGTCCAAGAAAATTGTTGCAAGCAATTTTGCTGTATGCATAATACTAATAATAACTCACCCTGAAATCTATGCCCACTGTTGCAATGAAATTCCCAGCAAGAAATTTCCCATCCTTGTATTGAACTAGGAGACACGTTTTGCCAACTCCTGAGTCACCCAGAAGCATAACCTGTACATATATGACAGAAGCATTGTATGTGAGAAAGTTTGATACAGTGTGTGTGTGTGTGTTTTTTTCTTCTTTAATCCCCCTTTTGTTGAGTTTTGTTGTTTCTCTTCACACGGATGTCACTGAAAGAATTCTGTCAACAGCTTATATAGGTGTGCTGTGGGTCAGACAAGTAAAATGAATATCGATTGCATGCTAGACTATTGGATCTTTTAAAGGTTCATATGTCAATGATTCACAATTAACAGGAGTACCTCCAATTACAGCAAAAATAATGGGAGGCATATTTCTCAGACGGGCAAAACAATCTGGGAAGTCTAATTTAAGCCCAAAACTTCATTTGAGTTTCCAATGCAGGCAATATGACTTTTCTGATGGGTAAGGGTTAATAGCCTATTGACCTTTTTTTTCTGGCTAAATTATCAGAACTTTGCATCATTCATTGATGTCATACCTGCAAAGCAATGCCTAATAATCTCTTGTTTGGATGAGAGCATACATAATACTGTACAATTTAAATTAGTTTTTTGGAACATATGTCTTCTGGAAATGTCATGCCAAAAATTATTTTGAAATTTGACTGAAAGGGATATTTAAAAAAATTCTCTTGTTTGGATGAGAGCATACATAATACTGTACAATTTAAATTAGTTTTTTGGAACATATGTCTTCTGGAAATGTCATGCCAAAAATTATTTTGAAATTTGACTGAAAGGGATATTTAAAAAAAGCAAGATTTGAGTTGAGGAGGTTGTAATCACATTTTGGCTTGAGGTAATTGGCAAATTAACTGGAATTTGAAATTAGGGACAAGGTTTGACTTTTTGGCAACTGTGTACACACAAGTGTTGTATTATTATGCAATATTTATCATCATCAGCAAAAAACAAAAACCAGCAAGAAAATGATTGATTTCTGACACTGAAGAAGGAAATTATACGTTTCTATCCTTCTCTGCTGTAAGACTCAAGGTGTCAACATACAAGTGCAATTTTATGCATACAGTATATGTATATGTATAAGTAACAATTGTATGATGAAAATGTATTTAAACCCCTGAAAGGAAACTTGAATTTAGGATGGGCGCAGCTGCAGATATTTTTTCCTTCCTGCACTCAAGTCCAGACCCCTGAGGCATCACCACCTGTTGGGGGCCAGGACTGAGTTAAAACCATCCTTGGGAGCAGCTGCTCCACCCAGGGGATTTCCAAGAAGTCCATTTAAAACAGAGACTCTGAAAAAATTGGAAGAAAGTTAAGTGGTTGCCCACTTAGAGTTTCAATTTGCAGTTGGACTTTCTGCCTAAAAATAGAAGCCCTCCCATTGAAAGTTGTCTATAGGAGGAAGATTTAAACCTTCCTCCCCATGCATCCCAGTTGTTCTCTGTGCATTTGTACAAGATTTATTTTGAACATTTGGAATCTTCTGATGGGGCTTTTAAGTGCATTTCCATCCATTTGTGTGAGTGTTTTGCAGTTGTTCAAGAAGCTTTTAAGCTTCCTGGGAAGGGGGGAATTGAGATGATTAAATTTGGGTGTTTGAAAGAATAGAGAGCAGAACAAGATCAGAACTCAAGAAGCAAGGCAGCAAGTCTGTGTGCTACAAAAATAAAACTTTGTGCAAATTTGAACTCAAGACTTTGAAGATTTTTTTACTTTGCATTGGACAGCATTACAGTCCAACACTTGAACACTCTAAAGAAAGATCTGGTAGAAAGTTGTGTGAGAAAGCAACAGCAGGAGCAGAAGGCATTTTCCTACAGTTCATTTGAAAACTGGAAGCATCAGAAATATATTACATGTATATGTATACTGTATTGCATATACTGTATTATAGTATAACCTTGGATACCACATGAGGGGAGTCAGCATCAGTAGTGACCATAACTGAAGGTGTCAAACTGACTCTCTGGAACTTGACTGGGGGTTGTTGTTGATGCTGGTTCTTTAAATTGTTGCTGCTGTTGTTGTTGTCAGCAGCAGGTGCCACTTTATTCCCCTGAGGGCGATTCTCAGTCTTGTTGTTTTTGCTGCTGCTGCTGTCGACGTCACTGTGCGACATGCTTCTTTGGAACTTCCTGCTGGTCCCATCGTCGTCAACATCCTGTTCATTATCCGGCTTTTGCTTATTCTGCTGTTGGCGTTTCTGCTTCGGATACCGGAAACTGGCTCTGCCAATTTTCAAACGCCCAAAAGTGCTGCTGCTGCCGGAAGATGAGGAGGAGGAGACTGCTGATGGATCCAAAGTCAGGGAGATCTTATTGCTGTCCTGTTTGTCCATGTTGCAGCACTGCTGTATTATACTGTATATAAGTTGGACCGAAATCCTGAAAGTAGTCAGTACAGTACGTTACTGTCTTGTATAATGAGTAATAAAAATGTATGGACACATTTGGAGAACATTTTGAAGGATCATACATATACAGTCAACCCTCGTTTAACGGACTTGATTCGTGCAAGGGACAAGTCTGTTAGACAAAAAGTCCTTTACACAAATTCAATTACATAAAAAATTAAAAATTTCAATTTTCAACACTAGTTTTAAACCAAAAGGAATCTGTTTGGTGGATTTTGTCTGTTGGGCGGGAGGAAAAACTGCTTGCAGAGCTGGTCTGTTCGGCAAAAATCCCTTACACGGGAGGTCTGTTAGGTGGGGGGCCACTGTATGTGCAACATCCACCATTTAAGCAGCAAGCAGACATTTTACCATTTCACAAACAGAATCCACAAACAGAATGCTACAAAACCATCAGCTTTTTAAACTCAACGCCACATATTGGGAAATTTTTAATCATGAGAAGAAAAGAAAGCCTGTTTCTGCAATCAGAAAAGTTGACCATACTTCAGGCTATTGCTGGATATGCTATTGATAATTTATTTGTCAATTTGCTACATTATTCATTGCAGGGTATAGCTTAAAATAGACAATGGAATACAAGCAAATTATTGAGACAGACAATTCAAGACTTGAAAAATGGAGACAGAAAATGTGAGACAATGAAGATTTGAGACAGACCAAAAGGAACTGCAGATTCCCAATAAATAGCTATTCATACTTATTTTCCCAGAAAAAATAAAAAAAATAAAGCCCAACATGAGGACACTGACTCAACATAGGGACATTTTGTGACCAAATTGCAAATAAGTTTCAGGCCAAATGACAAGAAACATATATATTTCGAACCCTAAAATTGATGTAAGAAAAGTTCTTGCGCATTTCTCTCACCAAATTATCATAGATTTAGCTAATTTTAAAAAATGACCTCCAGCATACAGGGACTTTTCACTTGAATGTTTTTTTTTGTAAATGCAAAAATTTAAGTGTACAAGTACAGAGATACACTATTCAATACTCCAAATGTTCTTATTGACTTGAAAATGTATTCACTAATTCAAATTCAAAAGGCAAACAATTTTTTTCAGGGAATTCTGAAGAATATTACTTCCATAAAACACCAATTAAAAATTATATAATGTAAGTCTATGCTGTGGGAAAACAAGACTCGACTTAGGGACATTTCAACTTGGGGACACTCTTGATGCACCAATTATGTCCACATATCGGGGTCTCACTGTATACACATTTTTTAAAATTTGATTTGACCATCATATATTATCCCTGGTTTCTATGCTGTAGAACCGAAATCAATCCATCAGTGGGTGGAAATGGAATGCGTATAGTTACCTTATCTATATAGTCGTCCTTTTTTCCCTCCGTTCTTTTCAAGAAGTATGTACTGCTGTATTGTATTTGGCAAAGGTTTGAATCAGTTGCAATGAAACAGCACCTTTCAATTTTTTCGAGACGCGTCTGTCATCCCCCCTGCGTTTTATATCCGCGCTATTTATTGTGGCTGAAATTATATATAGAGATCCGCCGCGGTTTGTTCACAGCACTGATGGACTCATCGATGATCGACGAATAAGCCGATAAACCTTGGGATGAATTGATGACCCTTTTCAACATAATTTTAGTTTTTCCACCCGCCGAGACAGGAAATAAATTTGAGGGGGAAAATCCATTCACTATATAGCATCATCACATATTTTACTGTACACAATTAATGATGAACAAGGCGGCAGAATAAGTGAAGCACTGATTTATCATCACGCACTCTGTCATGAAATTCACGCCATGATGGCATGCCACTTTATGCAATATAATATATTGGAAAAGTAAATGCACACAATCAGTCAGTCGACAGCAGCAGCAGCACTCGTCGTCATCGACTTGGTCTATAGAGTACACGTATATACGACGTCGTCGTGCTGAGCAGCTCAGCACAGGATCGAGGATACAGTATACATGTATACAGTACACACAGGATATAGTATACTGTAGTGTTGTTCGCACTGCAAGAGATAATATGAGGGACCAGCATCAGGAAAAGGAATGTTTTTATCTGCCTTTCGCTTATTCTTTTATTGCATCTCTCCTATATATACACTGTACAGTATAATAGCTCAGCATGTATGTATGTATAGGCAGTGTTGCGCAAATGCTGCGTTTTTCCTGCTGTGTGTTACTGTACTGTACTGTATTGTACTGCATATAGAGTTAGTGTTGGCTGCATATTGCTGCTGGCCCGCGACGTACACGTACGTGCATGTACAGTACAGTACAGTACTGTACTGNCAGCATTTAAAAAAAATACAAAATCCAAAAACTGAACTACTTGAGGATCAATAAAGGAAAGGTTCCACTTGATAATCTTTAAATCTGCGCTACAGGCTCAAATGAATAAAATATATAAAACATGGGTGGGAATTTTGAACTGCAAACCACATGTGCCACACATATCACATGAACAAATCTAAAGTAATGTCCTCTGATGAATTTGATATTTAAGCAGGAAACTTGTTCAAGATTAAATGAGTTTTCATTTTTCAAAAAAAATGTGCCATATTTCAGCTTTAATCCATCAAGTCTGCTGCTGAAAAAAAAGTCATGGAAAAGAGATTTTAAATTAGATTTCAATTTCAAAACTATTGTTGTCCTATACCCTTACTTTTTGTTTTTGTTCTGCTCATTCCTGTTCAATAACCCAGCATCATATGCACACCCAGCACCAGCATTGCTCAGAATAACAAGTGCATGCATAAATATATACTGTATGACATGCAAATATAGGTGAGGCGAATAAAAAGAACAAGTATATATATATATATATATATATATATACAACACCTGATTATTCCAATACAGCAATAACTCCTTGCTTCCATATCCTTGCAGCAGCAGCACCTGTCCACATCAGCAGTGTGCATATGAGTATATAATAGAAAAGTAAAAAGGAGAAGAAGAAGACAAGAAATCCCTTGAGCCCAAATGCTGCATATGTCTCCTGTTACCATAAATCCTATTAGCATGCATTCATGTATACACCCATTATATGTAAATACTAATAGAAATGAAAAAAAAAATTGGGCAGGGAAGAAATAAGGTGAGGTGGTGTATGGTGAAAGCTATACGCATGCTGGGAGGTCAGATATCAACCGACGCACAGTACAGTACAGTACTGTACTGTACTGTACATGCACGTACGTGTACGTCGCGGGCCAGCAGCAATACGCAGCCAACACTAACTCTATATGCAGTACAATACAGTACAGTACAGTAACAAAAAGCAGGAAAAACGCAGCATTTGCGCAACACTGCCTATACATACATACATGCTGAGCTATTATACTGTACAGTGTATATATAGGAGAGATGCAATAAAAGAATAAGCGAAAGGCAGATAAAAACATTCCTTTTCCTGATGCTGGTCCCTCATATTATCTCTTGCAGTGCGAACAACACTACAGTATACTATATCCTGTGTGTACTGTATACATGTATACTGTATCCTCGATCCTGCTGAGCTGCTCAGCACGACGACGTCGTATATACGTGTACTCTATAGACCAAGTCGATGACGACGAGTGCTGCTGCTGCTGTCGGCTGACTGATTGTGTGCATTTACTTTTCAAATATATTATATTGCATAATGGCAATATACTTTCATTTCGTGAATTTCATGACAGAGTGTGTGATGATAAATTAGTGCTTCACTTATTCTGCCCCCTTGTTCATCATTAATTGTGTACAGTAAAATATATGATGGTGCTATATAGTGAATGGATTTTTTTTTACCTCAAATTTCTTTCCTGTCTCGGCGGGTGGAAAAACTAAAATTATATTGAAAAGTGTCATCAATTCATCCCAAGGTTTATCGGCTTATTCATCGATCATCGATGAGTCGATCAGTGCTGTGAACAAACCGCGGCGGATCTCTATATATAATTTCAGCCTCAATAAATAACGAACCCCCAGGCAAGGGCACCGTTAGCCTGGGGAAGGTTACTACTTACCTAACTTAATTCTCTTCACTGTCCCAATGAATCAAATCCCAACCCACCCCTCAAACAGAAGAGGGGATCCAAAAAAGTCCAAGATCCCGCTAAAGCTCTGAGGGTGGGGGATCCTGGTACGTAGATATGGGTCAGTATTCGCAGTGAAGAGAATTAAGTTAGGTAAGTAGTAACCTTCCCCAGGCTAACGGTGCCCTTGCCTGGGGGTTCGCTATTTATTGAGGCTGAAATTATATATAGAGATCCGCCGCGGTTTGTTCACAGCACTGATCGACTCATCGATGATCGATGAATAAGCCGATAAACCTTGGGATGAATTGATGACACTTTTCAATATAATTTTAGTTTTTCCACCCGCCGAGACAGGAAAGAAATTTGAGGTAAAAAAAAATCCATTCACTATATAGCACCATCATATATTTTACTGTACACAATTAATGATGAACAAGGGGGCAGAATAAGTGAAGCACTAATTTATCATCACACACTCTGTCATGAAATTCACGAAATGAAAGTATATTGCCATTATGCAATATAATATATTTGAAAAGTAAATGCACACAATCAGTCAGCCGACAGCAGCAGCAGCACTCGTCGTCATCGACTTGGTCTATAGAGTACACGTATATACGACGTCGTCGTGCTGAGCAGCTCAGGTCCTAGCTCCTATGTCATATGTACATATGTCATGTGTGTCCTATATCATATGACATCACAACAAGCGTGACGTTCTCTATTATACTCCCTGGTCGTAGTCCTTTTCCTTACAAAAATAGACGGAAACGCTTATTCTTTTATTGCATCTCTCCTATATATACACTGTACAGTATAATAGCTCAGCATGTATGTATGTATAGGCAGTGTTGCGCAAATGCTGCGTTTTTCCTGCTGTGTGTTACTGTACTGTACTGTATTGTACTGCATATAGAGTTAGTGTTGGCTGCATATTGCTGCTGGCCCGCGACGTACACGTACGTGCATGTACAGTACAGTACAGTACTGTACTGTACTGTGCGTTGGTTGATATCTGACCTCCCAGCATGCGTATAGCTTTCACCATACACCACCTCACCTTATTTCTTCCCTGCCCAATGTACACGTACGTGCATGTACAGTACAGTACAGTACTGTACTGTACTGTGCGTCGGTTGATATCTGACCTCCCAGCATGCGTATAGCTTTCACCATACACCACCTCACCTTATTTCTTCCCTGCCCAATTTTTTTTTTCATTTCTATTAGTATTTACATATAATGGGTGTATACATGAATGCATGCTAATAGGATTTATGGTAACAGGAGACATATGCAGCATTTGGGCTCAAGGGATTTCTTGTCTTCTTCTTCTCCTTTTTACTTTTCTATTATATACTCATATGCACACTGCTGATGTGGACAGGTGCTGCTGCTGCAAGGATATGGAAGCAAGGAGTTATTGCTGTATTGGAATAATCAGGTGTTGTATATATATATATATATATATATATATATACTTGTTCTTTTTATTCGCCTCACCTATATTTGCATGTCATACAGTATATATTTATGCATGCACTTGTTATTCTGAGCAATGCTGGTGCTGGGTGTGCATATGATGCTGGGTTATTGAACAGGAATGAGCAGAACAAAAACAAAAAGTAAGGGTATAGGACAACAATAGTTTTGAAATTGAAATCTAATTTAAAATCTCTTTTCCATGACTTTTTTTTCAGCAGCAGACTTGATGGATTAAAGCTGAAATATGGCACATTTTTTTTGAAAAATGA
>CAJPEX010006252.1:0-13256 GCA_905338405.1 Notodromas monacha | reverse complement strand
CCGCCCCAGGCATTGGCTCGGCTGGCGCAATGCGTCGTTCACAGCGGCGCCGTTTCCTGGCACGACCAGGCGACAACACTATGTGGACTTGCTGCTCGCCTTCGACGGGCCGCGGAACTTTTCGGCGCTGTATTTGCACATGAACAACAAATTCACCAAGGGGGTCCAGGTTTGTATGAAAGAATGACACCTTTACAGTGCAGAGTGCAAAATGAATGTAGATGTTCTAATATAATTCGGGGTCTCCAATAATAATAGACGCCAGTCTCTATATAAATGATCAAATTCTGTGTCTCGAATGGGGGTTTGAGGGAATAGTAGCTGGTGTCAAATATGAGGCCAGAGATCAAAGAACGAGGGTGTAGACGAGGTTGAGAAAGAAAAAAAAGTTCTGAGAATTTGTTTGATCCTGATTATCTTTTCCGCAACCTAGTCTTAAACACTCAACAATGAACGGAACCCTTCCCATATGTAGCCTTTTCTTATGCATTCCTCCCCCATTTTCAAAAAAAAAAAAAAGGTGGGAAATCCAAGTTTTCTCCCCCATCTCCCGTGTTTCCCCTCATTTTAGTTATAAGTTTGTATAATTATAGGCAGGTAGAAAGTTTTCAAAACGTTTTAGAATTGTAGTGGGCATTAAACTTGGTCCTAATTTGAAATGTTGAACCAAGTTTGGCAGAAAAATTCTTTCAAGTAACGCAAAAAATTGAAAATTTGGTGTAATTCTGGTTTAATTCATATCTAGATTCAAACTTGGGTTTTCTCATTTTCAAAATATTGTGGTTTTAGGGCGAGCCACTAAAAATGGGGTGTCCATCTTTCACTCAAGGGTATTTTATACTCAAGTGAATATTCTATTTCAGAAGGCATTCAATTTTCAACAATCAAACAACTCTTCGTCAATTCCAATCGATTTATTTTGATACAATTACTTTTTTTGGGTTTTCTTTTTTGAAGGTTTTTGCATACGCCCAAGTGCTCTTCAGTTTCGACGGTGTGGTCTTCAGTCATGACCCTGTGCTGGCTCATTATGCCCCCGACAACATTTACGAGCACGCCAGAGAGGTCGCCATCAAACTGAGATTCCGAGTCGCCAGTTTCCTCAAGCTCAAGCTTTTCTTCGCCTCTCCTTGGATGATGATTTCTGAAATTTCTGTCGACTCTGGTGAGAAACATTTTCGTGGAAAATATCGAACTTCGATCCAACCGATTCCAACGAAGCCCCTCAAAACCCAGTTGCTCGTATTCAGGCTCGGATTTATTCACCAGCTTACTCCCAAGAATAGAACCTGTTCATCAAACAAACCATGGCAGCTTTTCTTCCATGCAGCCACCTCTTTTGTGAAAGCTCACTCACATTTGTATCGCCGTTTTCCGGAAATAAAAGGAAATTCTTCAGTAGGAAACCACGAAAATCCACGAAGAGAACATGTCACACCTTTCCAAGAAGAATCTATATACATAGGAGTAAAAAAGCTCACGTCAATGAACATAAATTCGGAATAAAATTTTATTGTCGAAGTCAAAGATCTTGGTGATGGTCGTCTTTGATTCATTAACGATTCACGATAAAACCAATTTCGAGGCTTTGTATATATATCTTCATACTTCCTAGCATTTGAAAAAAAGTTTCAAGTCCCTCTTCGATGAAAGCCTACAGCATGCGTACCACCGTTTTCCAAAGAAAATATTCTTCAAGAGAAAACCAAAAAAATTCCTGGTGAAAACATATCATCTGCATGCCTTTTCGGAAGGATTCTTCATATACAGTACATAATTAGGAAAAGCTCACGTCAGTAAAAATTTCGGATTGGAATTCGAGTTTAATAAAAGAGTTTGGCGGTCTTTAATTCCATGGAAATTATCGATGAGAAACATTTTGAGTTCTTATATATCTTCATCCACCTGGCAAAAAATAGATCTTGCTGAAATTTTATAAAGTTATAAATTTCACCCGAAATCATTCAGNATGCATGGATCAGAATTATCCTTGAATAGATTGAAAACAAAAGTATTTAAAATATTGAACATAATAAATGTATGCAATGAATTTGGGACAAAATTATCCTTGACTAGGTTGAACACAAGTATAAAAAAATTTATAAAATTGTATTATAAATGCATGCAATTAATTTAGGATAAAGAAAATCTAGACACAAAAAAGGTATACATTTTTGCCAGAACCTGAATAAAAAAAGAAAAATAAGTAAAAAAAAAAAAAAAAGAACTGTGTGAGTTGTTGCACTATGTGAGTTGTCGCTGTGTGAGTTGTCGCACTGTGTGAGTTGTTGCTATGTGAGTTGTCGCTGTGTGAGTTGTCGCTGTGCGAGTTGTCGTGTAATCAAATCATTCAGTTTACTTTTTAACTTTTTATTGGCATGATTCGGCGGAATGCTTTCAATTCTGTGAGTATAGAAAATAATAAATGTTGCCCTTCTTTTATGACCGTATTTGCTGTTGGTAAAACAATTTCTTTTTGTTTGTTTTTTCAGCTCCATTCGGTTGCTCTTCTCGAGATTTCAGATTTTCATCATGATAAATTTTTGGAAAATACTGTAATCATTTTTGTCTGTATTAGTAGCGAACAAATTACGCAATAGTATGTAGGGAAAGCAGAAGCAAAGAAGCTCCGAATTTGATAATTTTTCAAAAAATCGTGTATTTCTAGTTGCCTCTTTTGTGTCCCAAAAATTCATAGTTTAAACAATTCATACGGTAAATGAATTTTCAGATCCAAGAATGCATCTTGATAACAATTCAGTGAGTAAATGATCGACATTTACGTGAGTTAGGGGGTTGTGATATACTGTACATGTGCTACACATTTTGGGAAGTAAAAGAAAAGCTACCTTATTTGCCAGAGGAACCGAACTCTGTTGTATTGCTGTACGTGAAGAGAAGATTGACGTTTCAATTAGTTCGTTTTAGTGTACATGATATACCTTCTGCTGTGGGTGCATATATAAATACTGAACATTCACTTTCTTTTGCACCCAGTGCCTTACGAAGGAAACCTGACGGAGAACATGGTTTCGCTCTTGAGCGGACCCGAGGGCGGCGACGAAGCGGAACGACCGGATTTCCAGTCCAGTGAGTACATTTCGCCCTTTCAAGTCGTCTGAATAATAAGCACACTAAATGCGTGGTGAAGTCATGGATGAATGCATGAATGAAGAATCCGAGTTATATTGCACCAAGTCGCGGCGAATTTCTTGAGCGCAGTGTTGAAAGCGGACCCACACTTACGAAGATCGAGACAACTTGTCAAAAGCCCGGCTAAATTTCGGTGCAGAGTATAGTTGCCTTGTTAATTATTTAATTTGTTCTATGCACCGAAAGCCAAAAAAAAATTGCACACTGTTTTCCTAGAATTTATGGTAAAACTGAAACTTTTAAATTTTTGGGTATGAAAATAAAGCAATGCTGACCAGTTTGTGGCCTTAATTTCTTGAATTTAGAAAATTTCAAAGAGGTAAAGATAAATAAATTTATTCTCATCTCATTCCAGCTCAAAATATCCTGATTGTTGGCCAATTTCTCAAGTGGAACAATTAGGTTTCCTTAGGAAATTTTAATTCCTTCTATTGCAAATTTCTCAACCCGAAAATTCCTTGGACAGTTTTTCCACCTAAACCGGGGACCAGCTGTTTTTTTTTCAAACTTCCTGTTACTTATTTTATTTTATTTCAGTTCCGGCACCGACGTCAGACCGGAAGCAGACGTATGTCGGGATCGTGATCGGGATTCTGTCAGCAGTGATTTTGATGCTGGTCGGCGCCATGTTGGCCATATTGATCCGACATCGACGACGCAAATTCCGCGCGAGTCGCGACACGTCGCTCGAAAAGCACCATTCCCTGCCGTCGACCACGTCAGGCGGCACAGCGGCGACCAATTCTTCATCCATGACCGCCACCGCAACGACGACTGCAATGACGACATCCACGTCGACAGTGCTAGTGTCGACAAACGCCGCGATGACGACGACGTCGACGACGAGCAGCAACGGAGTGCTGGACGCGAAAGTTTCTGGCGGCATTCGCCACTCTTCCACTCTGGGCAGATCAGTGAGTCTATATATATATATATACCAACTGACTTCCTACTGCAACTTTTTGCTTATCTGTTTTTTCCTTGTATATATGCTGTATTTCCTGCGTTTTTTTTTGTGTCATTGTGCTGATGAAGACAGGAACTTGGTGGTGGGGGAATCCGTCATGAACTTGGTTGTGGATCCGTCGAGAACTTTTCTATATCTTATTGCTTGTTGAAGACTATGAATTGAGCTTGAAATAACCTGCATTTTGTTTTGTTTTGAATAGTTTTAATGTACCTGAGGAACGATTCATCATCATTACTGAATTATGCATATGGATGACGATTCATTATGGCTCATTATACGAATCTTGAAATGCGTCTCAATTTTGTGTTACCCAGGAAGCTAGATTAAAAAACATGTTCAATTTTCTCTTACTTATTGTTCATTGCTCTTTTGTCATAATGGTCATATCACCAGTCTGATTTCAAATTATTTTAATTTCTTGATCATTCTTCCTCTTCTTTATATCACAGTATGAAAAAATTCTGAGGACATTCATAACTTTTCACGGTACTTCAACGTTGTATTTGTGAGAATTTCCGACTTTTCACAGAAGCTACTGTTGCATGAGAGTGGGTTACCCTGTAAGCTATATGATAATTATTATTTTGATATTTCTCAATGAATATTGTCAGTATTGGCTCTGCAGTCTGGTTTCAATCAATGCATTTTTTCTGTTTAATTATGGTTGTGGTGGAATGAGTTCTCATTCTTAAATTAAATTTGAAATAAAGATGCAAGAATTAGGTTGGGCTGCAACTGGGGTGCTTTTAACACCCTATTCTGAAGTTGATGTATTTCAGTAAGTTTTTGTATGCACAAATTTGCTGACTACTACTTGCAGATCCACAAGGTACTGAGGTTCAAGAGACAGTGAAGTCCTTGTTTGTACCTTTTTGGAAGGAAGGATTTTCAGGGACATGGAAATTCTTATTGAGATTGTGGACTGAGATTGAATATCCATTTCAGTTACTTTTCGCAGTTGCTGTTTCACGTTTTTAAAGATGTGGGAAATTTTAGGACCATTGGCCCTTCTTCATTTCTTGTGCGAGCTGGGGTGAAACCTGATTCTCACAGAAGTATTCAAGGAAAAGTTTTGGCAAATAACCAAAACTTGTCCCTTTTATGGTGAAGCTAAAGCAGAATTGCCTGTTGGTGCTCTCTCTCTTTTTTGAGAGATTAAATTTACCAAGAAAGACTGACGTGAAAAATTACTCTGTTCCTTGAAACATCTGACTAAATTTGCAACAATTATTCCCCCCTTTCTTATTTGATTCTCAGAACGGCAAGAAATTCTCTCAGCAAATGGACGGCTTGATAAAACATCTCAACGACACAGTGTACAACAGCAGCTTGGACAGTCAGCTGCAGCAGCACCACGCACGTCCCACCACTCTGCCGCAAGAACTTCTCATCGCCGGCGGGGACGACAGCAATGGCGGCGGTGGTGGCGTCCGCATCGGCGCCACGTCGCGAATAACGCCGTTGTCATTGCTGGCGGCGTCGTCGTCGTCGTCGCGTTCGTCGCCTTCTGACGCCGCCTCTGCGTCCTCGTCTTCCCACTGTGAAGTGTCTCCGTCGACGAGGAATAATCATCATCAGCATCATCAGCAGCCTCGTGTGACAGTGTTGTGTGGTGGTGACGATGACGAGGACGACGATGACGTCGACGTGGGGAAAGTTGCCGGGATGACCGTCGGTGGCAACAAAGTCAGGGCACGGAAAAGCATCGACGTTTGCTCCGAATATTCTGGTGAGCTACTTTTTTGGTTCTTTGAAGAAAGAAATGTCTTTACTGAAATTCGAAGCTCAATCGTCTCTCGGAGAATCGTCTGTAAAAATCTGCAGATTTTTACGGAGAAAAAAAAACGAATTAGCTACTGTTTTTATGCCGCATATACGACATTTCAAAAAATCATAAAAACACCAGAATAGTATCCAGCAATTTGAATTCCACAGGTGAACAAGCAGCAAAGAATAAAATTACGAAGAAAATCATTCAATCAAATACCACGTGAAACCTCGTCTCGTCTTCTTCGATTTTTCGGATCAATTCATAGCCAAAAAAGGAATACATTCCTGTCCAAAATAACTGGAAGCAATTTTAAAATCGATTAACAACTGATGACTTCAATCTTCAGATTTTAAGATATATTTTTATCAAATTTTAAATGTAAAATAAATATTTAACTCAACAGTTTCACTCAAATCAGGAAAAGCGCAGATTAATGATGACGGTAATACTGTAAATGAAATGAAGTTATGATTTGAAAAGTCTAGGAAGCAACAAAATATTAAACGTTATGGCTACAACAAAATCCGCAAATTTTGAGAAAGCTTCTAAATTGATTGTTTGTGAACATTTTCGAATAAACTATGAACATGATGCGACTTCCTTTTCAATACAAGTTCAAACCCTCACATCAGATCTAGACTGCATATATCGCAAATATACGCACTTCGCTGTTTCTTGGGCTTTGAAGTATTAATTATTCACACACAAAGGATTCAAATGCAGTGGCGTATATATACTTCCACCTGATTTGAGCTACTTGAATATTCATTTCTTCATCAACTCTAAAATCTACAAAGAACGGATTCGTTATTATAATTGAAATTACACGATGGAAGGAAGGCATGAGGTGGCACAACAGAGAGAAGTATATATATTAGGAGAACTATGGTAGGGTGAGCAAATAGGAAATCCCTTGATTACGGCCTATTTCATCCTGGGAAACTCGCGTGATGAAATGCCAGGTCGTGGTATATTGCTTTTCTTTATTTATTCATTTTCGATATATTCAAAAAATACTTCTGGAATGTTATAATCGAGTCAGTGATGAGTGATGAGCAGGGCTCACTTTTAACCAACTTCCAACAGCCGTAAAAAAGAAGCGTCTCTAATTTAAATGGATTTTTCACATGAAAAACTTGGCGACCTTCCATTTCTGTCTAATTATTTTGCATGTGAAACACGAAAATGGGAAGTGATTCGACCACTGTGAAGAAATGAAACAAAAATTACCTCTGATTGCTTCAGAAAAAAATTTTTTGGTGAGTAAAACTGCAAGAACAAAATATGCTCCAAACACAAAACAATTGCCGTTTTCAAGACCCATTACATATTCAGGAAAATTGTTAACAGATCGAAACTATTGCACACTTTTAATTTCATATTCTTAGTTCTTAGGTCAATTGAGACGAAAGCATTTTCCATCTTTATCAAGCACAGTATGGAAGCAAGAGAAATCATGAAATTTTCACGTGCTTGACGAGATGCAACACCTTCGGTTTTAAAAAGTCACGTACTGTACTGTATTTCCACAAACCAAAATATATCCAGCTAGTTTAATATTAAAACTGGCCGAGGTAAACCTTTTTTAGCATTCCTGGATTCCCATTTTAATAAATAATAAATAGATCGCTACATACTATTTCACAGTATCTCAGCAACACTTCTGTACAGTATATCGTATCACTGACCCACAAGACTTTTTTTTAAAGTTTATATACCTCATCTATTTTGCCAAAATTTAGCATGAATGTCCAAATAGCATTTTGAGCCACGCGCTTTCATTCAAGGCAAAAATTAATTGCGTCGATTAGTAAAGAATTCACGGTTTTCAGAAGCACGAAATATATAGTATACAACGCCCCAGAATTCCATTTCGATCTTTCAACATCTATGACATGCATTTCTTTCATATATATTATCCTTCCATTGCCTTTTTTGTTGCATTGCACCACTGATTGAAATCATGCGTTTTCTTCGCATAAAATCTCCCGAAAACAAAATTCCCTTTCACCTCGTGCAAAATTAATAGTCTCCGTTTTTCAAGTGGAAATTGGCCATCTTGGGACACCATGTTTCTTTTTAGGTTTCGTAAAATGAAAAGACGTCATAGGTTAGTAAATATATAAGCAGTGGGAAAGCAGCAGGAGAAACCTCAAGTGACACAAGTGTGAAATGGGGTGAGCAAATATGAAAGTCGTTGATTATAGACGGCGTATATTTCGTTCCTGGGAAAACTCACCTGATGAAATACTATCTCACGGCTACTGGCCTAGTTTTTTTTATTTTTGGCTGTAATACAGAGTACAGTACACCCCCTCCCCCCCATATTTTTTTTGCTCAGCATGGTCGGTTGTCAGCAGCGACGCGAAGAGCAGTGGCAAAGGTGCACAAAGAATTCCCTCTTCTTTTTCTCTCTCCTGTCGACATCATCGTCCCCCGTCGCGTTCGCCCTCGTTTTCTGGACCTCAGGTCGTTTCCGCCCATGTCGTGACGAGTGGAGATAATCAGTCATGCGAGGCTGGCTGCGAGGACGAGAACTGCTTGCTGTGTGTAGAGTGAGTGACGATGAAGGGGGAGCAGAAGGGAAAAAAAGGAAGGAAGGAAAATGCTCAAAGGGGGCTATTCAACAACTTCATTTATTCGGGGCTTATACATTGTTGAATAGACATTATTCGGATGCTGTCCACTGCGAAAATCGAAGACGACGAACAAATCATCAAATTGTCCTTTGTAGATATTTGATATTCAGCAAATTTGCCCCTGCGTTCGAAGATGAAGAAAGAGACGTCTTTTGTCATTTTTTTTGGCTTGAGAATCATATTTTTTCATTAGTATAATTCATAAAATGGAATATAATTTCATGCAATTCAGGTACTTTCTAATGGTGTTGGTTCTTGTTGGAAATTGCTCGAATACGCGGCTATATTCTACAACTTAATTTTTTCGGGGCTTGTTGAATAGACAGAATTCTGATGCTGTTGTTGGGGACCCAATTTACGCATCTATAAATACATGAAAAATCCGATAAATTAATTTGGAAAAGAAAGTCAATGGAGTGGAAAAATCACTCAAGAAAAAAAACCTCCAGAGACATCCGCTAACGTCTTTTTCCAACCCCCTCCTAAAAATCAAAACTTGGTCCCAAGAAGTCTTTGACTTGACTTTGTCAAGCCAATCAGACGTCTGGGCGCCAACCCTCGTCCTTGATCCATATCCTGAATCAAGAAGAAATCACAGAAATTGATAAATATCAAAATCCAACCCTTCACCACCACCAGTTGTTGAAAGCTATCATTTGGAGCATCTTCAAGCAAAAAGTCGAGTTTTGCTGAGAGGTTAAATTTTCCAAATCTTGAACAATTCTTTCATCCTGGCTAAATTTCTTTGTGTGTTGGGACCTTTTCTTTGAGAAACTTTAGATTTATTTATAACCTTTTCCTTTTTGAATCTCACCAAAGATTCCCTGCCTCATCCCAGGCAGACTCCGCATTTTTATTCCAATCTTCCTTGTCTCGAAATCTTGTTTAAATTTCTTCCTCATTTGTGTTGCGAGCTTTTCTTCTTGAATCCTCAACAGCTGTCCTGTGCAAAAATCGAAGATGATGAACAAATAATCGAAGAGGATTGCCTTTACAATTTTGATATTCAGAAAATTTGTCCTGCGTTTCAAAATAAAAAAACGAATAGTTTTTTGCATTCTTGACAAACAACACATTTTTGGAAAATAACTAATGGATGCAAAGGTAATTTCCTGCAATTAAGTACTGTCTTTACTTTCTGGAGTCGCGTCCTGTAAAAGATCTACTGTGCAAAAAAAATTTGCTAAGATGAACAAAGTTCTTCAAAATATCTTGGGAACAAAAACGTTGATGATTTTATACTCGTATACTGCAAATTGTTTCCCGGCAGGAACAAAATTATAGTGGATAACACAAGGATTTAAAAACTTTTTACTCAGGGGACTATTTGAAAAAATGTATTTATAGAAGGCAGGGTGTGAAAAACTAGAAACCCAATTGGTAAGAAACAGTGTTCTGAAATCTGTGATGGCAAGAAATTTGCCGTCACGTCAAAAAGAGCAATAGGGTCAAGAAGCGACCATAAAATAATCGCAGAAAATGTGTTTCGGCAAAAACGGGGCTTTATTTCCTTGCCTTGTTTTTCTACCATCGAAACATAAGGCTCACTCTGCTGGGTGCCAACCCAAAAAAAAAGCCTATGATACAGTATATATATTTTTACTTCTTACTTATTATCTTCTTTTAACCCTTGGAAATAAAGAGGACAATTCCGGGCACCCAAAGGATAAGGAAAAGCAGGGCACTGGAAAAACGTTTCCCAGAAACTGTTTGGAGAGAATAGTTTCCCTCTTCAACAACTGAACCAGAGAAAAACCCTGATCAAGAAAGTCAAAAATTTGCAAAAGCCAAAGAATTTATGCGCCATCTCACTACCAACGCTTTCAGAAGAACAACTGCTGAAAAAGCACAGAAAATTGCAAATTAGAGACTTGGGTATAAAACCCAACCAAGAAACCTCAGAAAACACTACTCGACAGAGGCTCCGTGAAGACAGAATTGCAAAAACCAAGTTACTGAAAGTTCATGACAACATTTCTCTGTGAAACTGTGTTGATGCCCTCAATTTTCAAAAAACAACAAGTTTGCGCAGTTTTGGGATTGAATCCCGTGGTCAGTTGCGCACCAACCAATTGTTATGTGTACTCCTTTATTTTCCACCTAAGAAACATAAAGTTAATTAGTGCAATGCTCGATTTTGCACACAGCGTAACGTTCATGACAGTACTATGATTCCAGGAGTTATGGGTCTTGTTGAAAAAAACTCGAGTGCAGAAAATGGAAGACCAAAAAATGTCTTCAAAGCACAAATTCCTGAAAGCAATACGCAAAATCTTTTAGTTCCAACTGAATTGTTCTGATTTAAAATACCTGTATACCGAAGTTGTCCCATTATGTTGATTTCGGGGAATCTTCAGAAATTTTTTATTTAAAGAGACGCCTTTTTGAAAAATAAATATATGGAACATATATAGAAGGATGATTTTAAAAATATTTTCAATCTTTTTAGTTAGCTCTTACATTTAAAATACATGTGTATGCTGAGAGGACAACATTGAAGATAATTTTAAAATACTTTATCCAGAAATATAAATTCCGGGGATTCGCTTTCCTGAAAAGTTATCTCGTTTGGAAATGAATAGTGATAGGTTCTTGACATTTTTGACGTCATGTGCCCGTCTTGGAAGAATTTCAAGAAACAAAAAAACCTGAACTCATGATTACTTTCTGTCGCCGGATGTAGTGCGAGGAACGCCTTTCTCATAAAAGAGATTGATGAAGCACTTTTCGAACAGGTCCTGAAGTAAAAATGATTTGTATTTAATATTTAGCAGATTGGAGCACAGTTTTAATATGAATATGGAAACGGTACTTGCTATTTTTCGTTTGAATGGCACTTCTTCAGAATGAATTCAGAAGGAATGCACATATTTTTGCTGCGATGGGTCTTTCGAACAACTTTCGAATGCATGAGGAAGATGAAGGTATTTAAACTCAGGAATTAATTTCAAATTCAGGACAGTTTTCAATTTTAAAATTATTAATGATTATAGTTCTCAGCCGTTTTGAGTTGAGCATTCAAATTTCAAGACAATTTATTTTTCAAAGGCCTTGAATACATAATTTCATGAATGTTTGCAATAAAACCGATCAGATTCGGGAGTAATACAGTATATTAACAAATGATTCTATATTTTTGTTCTGAAAATTCATGAAACCAGCTCTTGTTCAGTACGTTCAAAAGCAGTACTTCATTTGAAGCCTGAGGGATAAATTATTATGCAATTATTTCATTTTCTCCATAACAATGGACGTCAGTTTCTAAATAAAGTGCCTTCAAAAACTGTTCTATTTCGAAAATACTCGAGAAAAATTTTTTACATTCAGCATTTTCAACAAATGCAATTTGATAGATTGACGAACATTTAAAGGGAAAAAACACGTGAAATCATCAACTTCCAAATTGAGAACGCATTGTTAAAATCAGGTCGAAGAGTCAGTGCGAAAAATCATCTCTTACTGTGAATAGCGTAAATATACACATCCCTTGATTGAGTAGAAAATCGAAGGATTCCCTCATTTTGCGACTGGCATCGAAAGGGCATTGAGAAAATCAAACAAATTGTTTGTACCCGTAAAAGAGAATTACGCTTCGTAGAAATAATTTATTTTCGAACTGGATTCTCGTTGCAGTCATGTTCATCCATATAGCAGACCCTGCTTCGGATAATGGACCGCAAGAAAAATTACCCCTATCATCTCGACAATCACTGTTGCTGTGGAAAATCCAGCTCCAAAAAAATAATAATAATGCATAAACTATCGTTCGGTTATTTCGTCGATTGTGTTCAACACGGTTCTCATCATTATTGGGTTCTTGAGAGGTTCAAAAAGATGTTGCAACTCTTCAAAAAATTATTCATCAATGCTCCTATATACTGACCTCCCTATATATTAATTCTGTACGGAGTTCCATACAGGGAGTCTTTCGAGAGTTATTCATTCAAATTTCTTTCAATAGGAAATGTGAGTTATAATATAGAGTATCTATTCTTCCTCCGATCATGAAAATATTTAGAAAAAAAAATCATGAACACTTTTTCCACCTTTTTATAGCAGAAATATCTGTCATGGATTGTGAAAAATGTGCTGGTAATTCCATAAAGCTTCACATTGACTCTTTCAACTATGAAATTGTTCGAAAACAGGCTTATACCAACAAAATGGATCACGTCATTTAACCCAGGCACCTGATGCTGTGCACATTCTTTTATGAACTAATTGAAAATTCACTTAAATAAATAAATAAATTGAATAGAAAAAAAATTTCGCTTGCTGACGATAATTGAAAATTTCCCCATATATAGCTGAATAATTTACACTCGTGAATCACGAAAAATGCATAACTTTCTACAGAAGAATTATCGGGCTCATTTGCGAGAACTTTGCGAGTGAGCCCCATGATACAGCATGATGGAGAACTGGTCTGGTGAAAGCTGGTTGATGGAGCAGCTGCTGCACTTTTCACCAGACCGCCGCCTCCGTCATATTCGGTCTATTGATCTTGCCCCTTGCTGCTGCTGCTGCTGCTGCTGCTCCTGTATAGCCTCCCTGAGGTCCTATTTTTTCCTACTTCCGGGTCTTTTGTGGCCACTATTACAAGGAGGGGAAATTTTTGCCGGATCAACTTGATGATTGCTGTGTGGACGGCGTTGATGTGGGCTGCTCGAGTCCCTTTATTGCCGACAGGGGGCTCTTGTTCAGGAAGCTGGAGAGAAAAAAA
>CAJPEX010006251.1:0-13269 GCA_905338405.1 Notodromas monacha | reverse complement strand
CCTCATTTGTCTACTAGACCTAATTCCATTACATTAATTTCAAACAAGGTGTACGGCTTGAAATATTTCTTCTTATAAAACCGTACAGAGCACGACTTTTCACGCGTCCAAATTCATGGCCTACGCACATGTTTTTTACGCGTTTTGAAACATGGTTTTGTTTTCCTGTGTAGGCATTATAATTTTAGAAATATTTTGAAATTATTAGTCTGAAATATTGAAAACATTACAATATTGCCTTTCAATTAATATATGTTTGTCTGTTATCACTTGCCCCATGTATTGTCAACCCATTATTCTCAATGCATTCACCAATGCCACTGAAATTGGCTTGTCGTTGTCAATGCATTGTAAAGGGGTTCTGCAATGTCAATAACAATGGCCTCACCCCAATTTTCTAAATCTTTTTTTGAATATGCATTGACAACGCACTGGCAACACCAATTCCAAAACGCCCTTTCTCACAACGTTGGGAGAATGCCATTGCCAATGCCTTGTCATTGCATTCACTCAAGGTCAAAAAAGCAAAGGGCATTGGCAGCAATCAGACCCATTGAGACAATGGTACTGCAATGGCATTGCCAATGCCAATTTCAAAACGGTCCCCAGCCCAACGCCCCCATTCTTTGCTGGGTAGTGTATTCATGGCATATTCACATCCATCTAAAAAAGCTGGAGCTTGAATATTTTTAAGGTGAAAAAGGAGTTCATAAATTCACTTTCTGCAGTAATAACCTAACCTTGATTTCAGTCAATGGAAAATTGAAGCTGTTGAAAATTGCAACTTTGATGAAATATTTGTACAAATATTTTCCCTTTAATATTCCACTGAGGAATGAACATTGTCAGCAACTTTTAATATCCACTTGCTGTAACAAATGTAGAACCAACCCTATTTTTGAAGCAGGATTCAGCTTGGAAGAATTCTAACTGTTGGTAAATGAGGTAATGAAAAAATATGTATTTGATTATGTTGTACACTTCTTCAAAGTTATAGGAACATATGCAATATTGCCTATTTCAACAAAATATATGAATTCTTCAAAGCTGAAAAGAAGAAAACTGCTACATTTGTGTTAACATTACATTTCACTGTGATGATCAAGTGACAGAACATTAATAATGTGCAAATATTTTCCAGAAAGTTTTGATAATGCCCAGAAAATAAGGTTTGTCAATGTCATGTCAGCAATGCCATTTTTTAAACATTAGGGAATCTGCATTGGCAATGCCTTGAGATTGGGTTCCACCAACGCCCTATAACAATTGAGGGCATTGGTTGCAATCCTTGCCATTTTTAAAAGACAATGCCACGTTACAATGCTGTAGCCCCGTCACCTAACAGCCCAATACCACCATACTCTGCCGGGTAAAAATCACTGTCAAGACTTTGGGTAGCACTGGGGAATTGACTGAGGACCACCTTCATTGTCATGCTTGCAAATTGTTTTCCAATTTTTGTTTTTGTTCTTCATCAGAGGATGATGAATTTTACCATCATTTGCAGCTACTATCCAACTTGGATGCCTCATATATCACTCATATTAAAATGAATGAAATTTAATATGAGTCCTACAAAATTTGATTCTTTCTGGTCTGACTGTTAAGAGGATCTTCATGACTTCTCAAAATGCGCAACCCAGCAGCATTGCCTAAATCTCACCTGCACATATAGGGATCATTCTACCTAGCTTCATTCTACACTTCATTCTACACGGACGCGTCTTCCAGTATCTGCCATGCATAGAATCCAATGTTTAATTGCATGATTGGGATAAAAAATATTTAAATAATACATGTTTAATGAAAATAACATTTTCTCGAAGTTTTTCTTCAAATTTATATCGAACTCCTGTTGGCGCACATGTAGAAATGAAGCAGATTCACAGTCCCTTCTTTTGTCTCAAGGCGATGGTCGTCGGGTCCCCATGTCGCAGAGGAGCTTCCCACCATCCTTCTGGGACAGCAACTACCAACCACCTTCACACCTGCATAGCAGTCAACCAGCTGCCGCCCTGGGTGCAAGTTCCGGTACAACAGGGGCATCTTCGGAATATGCCGCTGCCGCAGCGGCGGCCGCTTACGCGACCGAATTCTATCACCATGCGGCACAACATCCTTTGCACCCATTGCATCAAACGGACCCTTGGAACTTATCTCTTTCTTCGCAGGTATGGTATTTCATTTGAATCAACATTCCATTATAGCTTTAGTCCTTCCACGCACTAGAACTGTATCGACTTGAAATGTGAATGCAATCCGGAAATGCACGCATGCCTCGAATTCTGACATGATGAACCAGTGTTCAAAAGCACGAGCACCGCATATGCAGAATACGGTTCTGGATGAATACATGAGATGCCTTGAGTGGAAGATTCCCAGACTGTCTGGTATATTTGTGTTCTGGTATTCTGTTTCCGTTACTTCGTGCATTGAAAGGCTCCCCTGTTTCATTCCTCCACCATTCCAGTCCTCCTTCTTTTGTTTTCTCAATTTCCACTTCTGTTTTAAAAGGCCTACACTGGTGCAGGAATAGACCCACTCTTTCTTTTGAAATGCTCCCTGAGATATACAACAATTTCCTCTCATAAATTTCATTGTGATTGTAAATAAGAAATAATTGTAAAAAATTTACGAAAATGAGCAGGAGCCAGAGCACAGGTGGAGCAGAAATCAGGGTTCAATCGATCAAAATGCCTGATGAATAAAATAGTCTTCACTACGCTTCAGCACAATGTTGAACAGAGTCTCCAGTGTTAACCTGTGCTGCTCCTTTGACTGACATCAATCTGCAAAAGTTTTTTCTTAGTCCATTTTGAGAAATATACCATGATATGGGAAACAGAAAGTATAGGTAGAAAATTATTGCTATTCTTTTTGGAATAAAATTGCTGAGAAACACAAATGGGAAACACTTCTGCATTAAATAATGAGAACTGTTTTCAATCTCCACATGTTCAAGCCTTTCCTTAACGATACAATGACCATTTTTCAGTAAAATGGTGCTGACACTTTTTAAGCATCTGACAAATGGCATAGATGCTGCTCAGCATACTTTTAGGTGATGATTACATTGGCAGGATATCTACAGCATTTAGGTTCCTAAACAATTACATAGTACAAGATTCATCACCCATTGAAAAGTTTATGCTATATTTTCTTCACTGAAGGAAAGACAAATAAATTCTTAAACTCCCAAATGCGTGTTAGATTTCTGGCAGAAGAAAGGATCACTCAATTGAAATGAGGCAATCACCCTTTCGAGGACAAAAACACTCCTTCAAGGGACACCTTTGGTATGTGCTTCCCAGTTTTGTGCTTGATTGAATTCAGTTTTCTGAATCACAAACAACTGGAATTTTGAAGATTCAAAACCCCTAATCCACACTGGAGAAATTACATCACCACATTTTTGCATGAATCAGATTGAAGAAATATGCGTAGCAATTCACCAAGAGTTTACAGTCAAGATCCAAGAGACAGAATAATCTTGGTACAAGAGAAAGCATTCACCAGTTTTCTCTTCACATTCCTCTACTCAGCAAAATGCCTCCCAAATCATTGCAATGGAAATGTCCAAATGGACTGCAGTGAATCACCAGACATTTTACTTGCTGAGGGACCAAGTAAAACAGACCAAACCTTTTTACTTTGTTTATTTAAAGAACACCTTTCTATGCTGTTTGTCCTTCCCTTTTTACCCTTGCAACCGAGTTTGTTGGCACTGATCCAAGCTGGTTGCTATGCTCAGTGCTGACCTCCATTTCAAATTGTCTATATGTATGTGTGTTTTCTATTGTATGTCAAGTTTACTCTAACCAAATGCTGCCACAAAAACCATGTCCTCAGTTTGGTTCCAAATGATACAAAATTCACACTGTGTACAGAATAGAACACTTGTAGAAATCTATCGAAGTATCCCTGGCATTCTCTGAGAACACACAGAAAATGATTCAAAACTTCAACAACAGCCTACAGCTGTTAAAACAAAATTATTCTAAAAAATGTCTGATCAACAATTCTTGATCTTTGATCTTATTTCCTTCTGTCTAAGAAAACTTTGTTATCTTAGAAATACAGAACTTAATGGAAGACCCTTTTTGAACTTTCCGAAAAACCCTTTTCTGAGAATTGAAGAGAAGAGGAAATTGCTAGAGTGTGAAAAGTCTCTGCAATTTCCTGGGTGACAAGTCATTAAGACTTTCATCTGGATTCTAGTAAATTTCATATCTAACAAAGGACCATTAGTGCCCCTGGTATCCTGGTAGGCTTAATTCATCAATTAGGGGAAGTGACAATTATTCTTGGACACCTTGCTCTCCCAAATAATTACTGCTGAGGTGTGACAGTAGCTAATGTGTTCTTAATGTGTTTCACTGTTTCTCAATGTATTTCATTCCCCCAGTCCATGGAGATTTTGATGGACTGAGGTTTTCCATCATTAGGGGTTAATGATTGTTCCCCCCATTTCTCCCCTTCTTGGTGACCAGGTTTAAATACCTGTGCTTGGAGTGAAATCAGAGAGATCTCATCCAAGCTTCTAGAAGTAAACTTCATAGACTTTAACATTGGTAAACCTCAATCCCATTTAATCTAAAGTAAAGCTGGACTTGTATGTTTGTGTTCATGTACTTGTATTGTGTTGGATGATTGTATATTGGATGAGTTTTGTGTAAAGTATGTCAACCAGAAATAAGGACTGTGTTCCTTTATTTCTTGACTCACAGTCCAGTAATAGAAAGGACAACAAAATTGGCACAGTCCCATAGTCCGACGTTTTTCTTTCCAACTTTTTGAGAGGGTGAGTCGCCTCAGTAAAGTAGAGTAAAAGTAATGAAATTTTTGTACAAAAATAGTTTGAAAGACTGAAAGTGTTCAATTCTGAGTATTTGACTGAGTGTGAAATTTGCGCAAGATTTGCAAAAAGTCTGTCAGTCAGGCATCTTTGCAAAAAGTCATCTCAAAGTCAGAAAAAAATTGCAGTTTGCTGTATCTACTTGCAAAAGGCCAACTGTCCAAATAAAAAAACGTGAGTACAAATCTGTGAGGTGAAAGAGAAATCTTGCAAGTGAAAAGAAGAAGAAATTCTTGAGAAAATTGAAATTGGAAGGTTGTCTGGTGAACCTAAGAATAAAACCAGTGAGAAAAGGTTGCCTGGTGAACCTAGAAATAAAACCAGTGGAAAAAGGTTGTCTGATAAGCCTAAGAATTTAAAATCAGAGGAAAAGCACTTAAGGTTGCCTGGTGAAGCCTAGGAACAAAACCAGAAGAGGTTTTTTATTAATTTGCCTGTGAAAAATTAATTGGGAGATTGCCTGGTAAAGCCTAGGAACAAAACCAGAAGAGGTTTTTTATTAATTTGCCTGGAAAAATTAATTGGGATATTTTTTCTGCAAGGAACAGGCAGTGTGAAGTAATTTCTATATTCTCTCAGAATCTCTCAGTGTAAAAAGAAAATATTGCTCCCTGATCAAGAGTAATTATTTAATTTCTGACTAGAGTTTAAAATTCTGAGAGACTCTCCTTTTATTTAACATCAAGAAAAAGGGGAGTGACTAGAAATTAAAAGAAAAGAAAAGAATTCTTTATTTTTGTCAATTCTGTTAGGAGTGGGATATTTTATTTTTCCACAATGACATGATTAAAGGGGGAACCCGCAATTTGGATACGGGTAAACAGGGAACGCAAATTCTTTCTGTCAGGGATCCTTAATTCTTCCGACTTGCGAGAAACATCAGCGTGCACATAGGTTGCATCTTCATCACGCAAAAATAAGGGGTGCATCACACAAATGGTAAAAATAGAAGAGGAATTTCAGGCAGGAAAGATTTTCATTTGGAAGAAAACAATAATGGGCAGTTCAGTGTTCATGGAGGAGATGGATTTTATCTTGAAACTGACTGACCCAAGAGAGCAGCTGAAAGAGATACAACTGTTATTGGACACAGTTGAGAAACAATTAAATGCAGCAATGAGGGAAAAAGGTGATGAAGGAAATCCTCCAACATCTGAAACAGCAATGGTTTTGGATAAGAACATCCTAAATTATACCAAGAAAAAGGTTTATTTGGAAACATGGGTAAATACCCTAAAGCCCAGCATAGAAGAGCTGGAAGAATCCACAGCACAAATTGATGCTGCCCAGGCTGAATTGTCATCACAGCATGGTAGGAAAGAGGCTGAGAAAAAGAAGAGGGCCTTGGATGAATTAATTGGTCTGAAGGAATCCATATTTTGTGGAGATATTTCCGTGGATCAAATAGAGCGTCCAAGTGCCTCTGAAACTCTCTTATATTGGATTGAAACAGGTAGAGAGGATGGAGCAAAGGGAGGCATTCAAGCCACCAATGCCATCCTCAGCCAGATTCCTTATTTTGAAGGAAAAGATGACCAGCCTTGGGTGGAGTGGTGGAGCATTTTTAAGCTCTCACTCAATGATTATGATGTTTCCAATAACCAGCTAAAATCTTTGCTCATGCAGAAGCTGAAGGGAACAGCTAGGGATTTTATTCTGGGGATCCCAGCCCTGTTGGACAAGGATTATTGTTACATCATCCAGGCTCTGGAGAAGGAATATGGAGATAGGTTAATGTTGGGAGGAATTAAAAAGCTTCAAACAACAAAGCAAGGACCTCAGGAGAAGGTCAGAGACTTTGCAACAAGAATTTGCCCAATTGGCACGCAAATGATTGGAGAAGCTCCAACCAAGCTAAAAGTGATTAAGTTGAAAGATGGGACCTCAACAATCACAAAGAATCCTTTATTCCGGGAAGAATTAATTTTACAGTAAGGAGAAAAAAGAATCATCAAAAACATGATGATGACCTATTTTCTGCAAGGGTTAAGAAAGAGTCTCTATGACAAGTTCCATGTTTGTCCTACTACTTTTGAACAGGCCATAGAGATGGCTGGTGGGATGGAACAATTGATTTCAACTAAGAGAGACAGAGACAGGGATGAAGATTTTTGTGTTTATGCCCTCACTAATGAGTTTAACAGAGCAGTCTCATTCAAGAAACCTCCCCTTAAATCATTTTCAGGACAGCCAAGTACAGTCAACCCCCGGTTAACAAACTTAATTCGTTCCATGAACTAGTTCAGTAACCTGGGGTTTGTTAACCGAAATGAGATCCGCCATAGAGTTACATGTTAAAAATTTTAATTCGTTCCAAATTTTCAAAAATATTTCCCGATTACTAAACTTTGGAAATTTGTCATAAATTGAATTCTGAACCGATTTTCAAATACTTTTCAGCATTGCATGCGAAAGGATGTCTTCCAAATTTCGCACTTTTTAATTATGCCAAAATATGAAAATGTGACAGAATTACAATCCAAAATGTAAAAACATTTTTGAAAATCGTAAGAAAATCATCAAAAAATGTTTTTACTTTTTGAATTTTAGCTGTTTTAATTTGCAACATTTTTCAATGAAAAAAAGAGTAAACTTGTAAAACATCAGTGTGCATGACAACCAGTGAATATTTTTCAACTTTCATCAAAAGCAAATAAATGAGAATGAGATAAACTAAAAAGTTTAAATTCTTGTTGAAATTTTTCTCCCCAATTTTCATATTTTAAAATTTTCCAAAAAGTAATTATGCACTGAAATACAAATTTTTAACTGCATTAGAAGCACCATGAAGTTCCCTACATTTAACATTTTTAAACCTTAAAAATACTTTAAATTTACAATAAGGTGAAAAGGAGAATGTATAAAACCTTTTCTAAATCCATTCTTACAAAATTATTTTTTCTTTCAAATCACAAAGTTTATGCAAAATTTCCTTCTTCACCGAACTTCAAATTTTCAAAGAGATGAGAGGAAAATATATTTTTCTGAATTTTAATGTTTTTTGTTGAAAAATCTAGCAAATTAAAAAATGTATGAGAAACAAACTAGAACTTCAAATTTTTCTCTAATAACTGTGCTTCAGTGTTTAATTTATTGACAAAGCATAAAATGCAGGTGTTCTACAAATACAGAAAGTCAAAGTTTTTTTAATCTTCCAAGTTTCTTTAAGAAAAAAGGAACATTTCATAAAACACCCCATCTCAAAAATTCCCACTTCTTGAAAAGGGGAAACAAACCCCATTTAAAAAATGGGGAGAATTTCTCCTGTTACCCAAAGAAAGAAAAGAGGAGGAAATTAAAAAGCACCTTTTTTTAAAAAAAAAAGGGGGGAATTTCTTTTCTGGGTTGAAAATTAAAAAACACTGACATTCTGAAACTGCACAACCCCTGAACTTTATGCACCCTCAATACATTAAAAAATGAAGCAGTTCTTAGTCATTCAATTACAAAATTTAAAAATTCCAGCTTTTTACTGTAAATTCTTCAGTTTTGTACATTTTTCAACACAAAACTTGAAAATTCAAAAAAAATTCTGCAACTCTAATCCCTTTGAAGACTCAAAGTTTGGTGGAGGAGGAAATTTCCCATTTTAAAATATTTAATGAGGTTGTATGTGCAGAGATTTGACAAAGTTTCATGCTCAAAGAATTATAGCTCATAGAATTATAAGCAAGAAAGTAGAATTTGTTTGATTTTGCAATTGAGAGACTAATCAGTTTTCTTCATTGTTTCATGTATTGACAGTACATGAAGTGCTCAGTCATTATCAGAAGAAGCACAGTTAAAAGAGCACATTGTTAAAAGAACCACAATTATTATAGAGAAACAAAAAAATAAAGTTCTATTTTGTTTCTTACACATTTTTTAATTTGCAAGATTTTTCAACAAAAAATATGAAAATTCAAAAAAATATCTTTGCCTCTGACCCCTTTGAAAATTTGAAGTTTGGTGAAGTAGGAAATTTTTTAGAAATTTTCAGATTTGAAAGAAAATATTTTTAAAGAATGGATTCAGAAAAGGTTTTATACATTTGCCTTTTCAACTATGTCAATTTGAATTTTTTTTAAGGTTTGAAAAATGGAAAATGTAGAGAACTTCATGATGCTTTTTAGGCAGTTAAAATTTGTATTTCCTTACATAATTAATTTTTTGGCAAATTTTAAAATATGAAAATTGGGGAGGAAAATTTCAACAAGAATTTAAACTTTTTAGTTTAGCTCATTCTAATTTATTTGCTTTTGATGAAAGTTGAAAAATATTCACAGGTTGTCATGCACACTGATGTTTTACAAGTTTACTCTTTTTTTCATTGAAAAATGTTGCAAATTAAAACAGCTAAAATTCAAACAGTCAAAACATTTTTTGATGATTTTTGTACGATTTTCAAAAATGTTTTTACATTTTTGATTGTATTTCTGTCAAATTTATATATTTTGACATTTAAAAAATAGGAAATGTAGAAAACATCTTTGCGCATGCAACGCTGCAAGAAATTTGAAAATTGATTGACAATTGATTTTTTAGGAATTTTTTAAAATCAGAAAAACGGACCTCGGTTCGTTAACCGAATGACGGTCCGTTAACCGGACCACTCCATGAAAAATAGGCCAGATTTTCGGTGGTTCGTTAACCGAAAATCCGTTAACCGGACGGTTTGTTAACCGGGGGTTGACTGTACTCTTATTGATAATTTAGTTTGATATTTAGTATCTATTTCAACTCCAGCATATGGACAACAAGTACCGAACGTTGCAAAAGCCCTACAATCTGCCATAAATAAATTAACATTACTAAGCACCGCTTTCTATGATAAAGCCTTTATTTATGCATGCCTTCCATCACATCCCTTCTCTTATTTTAATATAAACCAACTCGAGAAAAAACTGAAGGAAATCCCTAACAATAATAACCCTAATTTTGAAGAGAAACGTATTCTAATATCTCCTTTAAAACCCGAAACCATATTTGCAAACATTGAAACCATAGTCCAAGAAGTCCTAGCAATGAATGCCACCACCAGGGAAGGAATGTCTAATGGCGTATATGAATCATTGACCATGTCAATGACTTCTCAGCTAAATACTTTAAATTTGATTTTACATACTGTAATAAATGACATAGAAAACCAAAATGATTTAAAATTTCCACAAAACTTAATCAGCCCCAATAATATACGATCAGCTCTTGATACTTTCATTAACGTAGAAAAAAGTGTATTGACCACAGCAGAAACCATCAATATAGTTCATACTAATCCTTTATCAATAGGTGTATTTCATGGTTGTCATGGTTGTCTAACTCTAGTTCTGTTCTGCCTGACACTTGTGTCTTCCATTCATTGATAGTAATCCCCATAATTACAGAATCTTCATTCTTTAATTTGTTCCAAATATATAACTTACCCATATCACAAGAAACTTATCTAGGAGAACCCAAATGGAAAAAGGTTTTTCTTCCTTTCTCATATGTATTAGTTCATAACGATAAATATTTCGGATTAAACGAAAATCACCTACCTAACTGTATTCAATCGATAGATTTCTCGCTGTGCCAGATATGCAAATTTAAAGATATTCCCAACCACATTTTAGATTCATGTACCGTAGCCATTTTACAAAATGACAATAAAACTAAAATAGAAAATGCCTGTAAATTAGAAAAAATAGACACCCCTAGAAGTGAATTCATTCGATTAGACCAAGATGAATTTGCTTTTGTAAATCCAAATAAAGGAAGTATAAACCAATATTGCAACAATCAGGGAAATGCACCTACTCAAAACTCTTACGAATTACCCCATTCAGGAATTCTTAAATTTCACAATTCATGTAGATATACATTAGTCAATGGTCCTCTAAACGATATAATTCCAATTGTTGAAGTATCAGGCGTAGAACTTAAGGCAATTACAGAAANGCAACATTTGTGTGAAGCTTATTTTCGCTTACTACAAACATTGCACGGGAACAATTCCGTCCATATGCTAGTATACCCCCTCCTGACTTCGCCTCTCTCCTCTGCGTTCAGCTTGACAGATTCTCTTGGTACGCAACTCGGCTACAGCAACTTTTGTGTTACCCAATTCCCATACCAGGTAACCTGCCATACTTCAAGTATTGGATGATCAAACTCCGTTATACAGACAAACTCGTGTCTCAGCAATACTATTACTCATGCTGGGCTACAGCTCATCAGTACCACAGAATTCTTTTCCATATACGATGAAATCTCCTATGCTCAAGTCAAATTTCAGCTAACGGAACGAACAGGGGATGTTTCAGTATTTTTTCGCATATACCGTGAACATCCACTGGTCCCTCCATCGAGCCCTTATCCTAGACTTGCCAGGGATTTGAACCCCAGCTCAGAAATTGGCACGCCCACGAGTGAAGATCTCCATACAGGGTATACTAGCATATGGACGGAATTGTTCCCGTGCAATGTTTGTAGTAAGCGAAAATAAGCTTCACACAAATGTTGCATGGAGGATAATTTTTTAATGTTTTTCCTTAAATTTGAACAGTTTTAAGTTTTAACGTTTTTAAGCAATTTCCAACCTTTTCAATAGAAAACAGGAAGTAAGGACCCCCACTCGTGAAAAGAACGCCAAAACAAAACCGGAGGCCCGCGCAATAAATGACGTCGACATGGCACTGCTGAATTATGCGCGCCTGTGCCATAAAACGCACCCCTCACTTTGGCTATCCGACAAAAGGCAGGATAGCACTTCAAGGCAAACTTTTCAAAAATCCTCCTAGTATCCAACGTACGGACATAAGAAAGCCTACTTTTTAAATTTCAAAAAGTGAAAATTATACCAGGTCCGTGTATATATGTGTTTTGTGTATTATTGTGTATTATAAGATATAATTAGAGTTAATCACATTGTGTGTTGTATATTTCATGTTTCAAGACGATTATGTGTTTATCGTGAACAAAAAGAAGAAAAAACAACGCTCGTCTCTGCATACCATAATGTATATTTTCGATCTCTTCAACAAACAGTAATACTCATCAGCGCCGCATAAAACCCTTCCACTATTCCGCGTTCACCGTATTTTCTTGATCTTCCGACAAATGCACCGCACTATCAGTATCCTCGATATTAACTGTGGGTAAATCTATTTTCCGAGAATATTTAACAACCTCACAAACGCCCGAAGCAAGATTAGCTTGATAATCCATATTTTCCACGCGACATTTAGTTGTAACTTTTACTTTACTTTTCCTGATCATGCCTTCTCCACTTAAAATTGACGTTTGAGACAGATAACGCGGCAAAACTTTTTCATCCGGAAGAGGCAAATTATCTAAGTTGACATCTTCAAAACCATCCCAACTTGTGTTTTCTTTGTTTGATCCTTCCTCTTCTGTGATAACATTTGCTTGTTGATTGTCCACTCCTCGGGCCCCTTTGAAGACTATCCCTTCCAGTTCAATGCGTTCCGGACTCCTGGGACGAGTACGCAACTGAAAAATTAGAGATGCTTTATGTTTGAAAATGCTGCTATTTTGTTTGACTTACTTGTGTGTACCGATGACGTGCCACCGTATATGACCAATATACAACAGCTGTTGTATACCCGCCAAAGATCACCCCGAAGATCACCAACCGACTACAATCCATGTCGACATTGAAGCCGAAAACAACGGTGTCGTCATACAAGACCTCTCCCTTGACTTCGTTTCTTTTGAGATGGTCACTGTTTGGCGTTTGACCTCGGGATATGTCATTTCTTCTTAGGCAACCAATGTCACAACAGCCACATTGGAAAACGAAGAACTCACTGTCGTGCTAGAAGAAATTGTCGGAGATGCTGTCGTCGACGGTGTGATTGTCCCCATTGAAGATTTGGACCTCAAAGGGCTGTCACCAGCTACACTGACACATTCACCGCGTACCAACTCTATTTTGCTGCTGCTGGACGCTCCAACACAGGAAACATTGCCGTCAAGAATCACCATCTGTGCATATTATTTTGACGTGTTTCTATTTTTCTTTTCTCAATGTCGCAAATTTATTTTCTTACCAAAATTCCATTAAAGGACGCACAATCCAAATTCAATTCCCCTCCGTCCAATCTAACGATTCCATCATACGCATAAGCGTTACGGACACCCTCCTTGCAAAGATCCTTGCAAGTCCATATCCCGTTAATTAACTGACAATTAACTTCCTCAGTTTGTGATTTAACCAGAGTATTAAAAACTACGCAAAATCAAATCACCAAAAATCGTAGAGCTAACATGTTGAGAAAAACGGGTTGGAGATGATGTCGATAACACTCAACATTCACTGGGTCAAAGCAGAGAAGGGAATGGGAATCAAAACCTTACCTTTGTGCAGAGAATCGTCGAAAAACTTTGCTGATAACAGCAAACAAAGGCATCGCTATTTTTCGCACTTTTTCACA
>CAJPEX010006250.1:0-13273 GCA_905338405.1 Notodromas monacha | reverse complement strand
ACGTGTTGACTGCATGATTTCAGGACTTTTCTTGCCAGTCACTGGCTGCTCAGGGCCGTTGACTCGCGTGATTTCTCCCGGAGAATCAATTTTAATTGATTTCAAGGTGAACGAATCATTTTCAGAGCTCCCGAAATTATTTTTGCGAAAAAGGGAGAGTTTTGAAACTATAAACTCCGAAAGATTAATCGGCAGGACTTGAGGGACTTTTTAGTCGAGAAAGTTGAAGCATCGACATTTGATGACGATATTTTTTAATTAAATGGCCTGTTTTTGCCACTCATGAAATGACTCGGAGGTGTAGTTAATTTCGATCGCACTGAAAGTCTTTGCCGATTTCCTGCGTGTCAGTCACAAAATGGCCGGAAAATCTTTCCTAATTCTCTTCAAATCTTCTGCCCTTGCTGTTTGACAGAGTTTCCATGATTTATTGCATTTCCAACATTCCTGTGAGATTTGCCTCGTTTTCTCTCGAATGAATCGCTCTGGTAATGAAAGAGAGAAGAATGTACTGTACTGTAAATGCTTCATAGAAACTCAGACGAAAAATATAGATTGTGTTGTACATGCCGTAGGTATAAATATATCGACTGTAGGCTGTTGCCGTACTTGAGAGAAACCTTGAACCTTCCGTCCAACAGCTGAAACTTGTTCTCTTTCTCGTTCACTGCAACGCGCGCTATTTTCAAAATACTTCCTGGTTTCAAGCAGGGTCCCTTTTTTTTTCTCTCCTTCTTCCTTTTTTCTCCTTTTTTTCATCTTGTTTCTGGTAGTTCATCTGTGGGTTTGCTCGGATGTTTGAAATGGGCTCTCGTGCCGTCCGTCCGTCAGGAATGTTGTCTGATGGATGAAGTACAGTACAGTGCAGTACAGTATCTGGGATTTGATGCATTTTACGTGTATATTTTCCTGCGAGCTTGAAATTCGGGCAGTGAGAAACGGTTTCGTGGCTCTGTTGCTTTGGATTGTTCTAGAGTTTGCAATTTCAATTTCATTTCGTGCAACTAAAAAAGAAGAAAAAAAAAGAAGGGGAGTAGTTCATGAAGCGCGAGCACTGGAATTAAGTACAGGGGCCTGTCTACAGCAGTACACTACAGTATTTCCTCTCAGGGTCTCTTCAGAAATTTTCTCACTTCATGGAGAAAAGTTACACTGTTAGATATTTTTTCGTTATTTTTTAGCTTCGTTTTGAATTTTACAATTTTCCAAGGCTGTAACGAAAATGAAAAAAATCCTGGTTTCAAATCTGAAAAGGGTCACTTACAAATGAAATCTATGAGATTATTCACCGTAGGACGAGTAAATTAAATTCTAACTCAATTCCTTAAATTCTTCTTAAATTCCTAACTCAAGTTTTGCATTACAGTATTTCAAATCGGTCCCGTTGAGTGAAATTGTATTTCGTTCACAACTCAAAACAAGTCCCGTCAGTTTTTTTTTCTTAAATTTTTCAACCTTTTTGTTAGCAGTTTTTTGAAACCAGGAAATAATGTTTTCAATTCAATAGTAGTTTTATGTTTANCAAGAAAAGTCCAATTTTTTCTCTGTTCTTGATTTATCCTCAGCCGCGCTTCTTGCTTTGTGTTGCGTGAAGCAGGGGCGTGTTTCTATTTTGGTACAAAATAACTTACTGTACGTTACAGTCTCTTGGTTCTATTTCTATACCGTACCTTTCAAGTCTGTTTATTATTTTAATTCCTACAGAATTTTTTTTTGGTATAAAATATAAAAAAAAAGCCACGGTCTCACACGGCTGAGGAGCACTCACTTGATGCGTGTTTCGGATGTGGAACTCAGTACAGTACTCATCGTGTGTGAAGAAGGCGAAGACGCAGCACCAGAGAGAACAATAAGGGAGAATTTTGAAGATGAGAAATTGAGTCTTGTCTCGCATTGAGCAACTACTGTATATACGAAATTATCATTTAGGCAGAATGCGGGGGACCTTTGTATAATGTTCAATGCATTTTTTTTTTATTATCAGCATCCAACGCTGCTCCATGACAAGTTCGGCAGATGTCGCCAAATTCATGAATCGGGCGAAAATACCTTCAAACTCAAATTTAGCCAGACACAGTTCATTGAGGCCCATTTAATTTTGCCGGTGTTCATTTATCTGGGATGCTGGCTGACTTTTTAAAAAATGCTGGAAAGGTTTTAAAGCGTATAAGCCCCCAGTTTGTGCGGGCGACACCTAAGTGATATTTTGAAAAAAAAATGGAGTACTCTGGGACCCCTCTCGTTGAAGTGAAAACAGGGGTGTACCATATTAATTACTGTATTTCCAATATCGATTTGTTGAAGATGAACAAAATCAGGGAGAGAAAGAGAAAATAAAAGAGAGAGCCCATCCCTGATGAGAAGCCTGAGAGATCAGGACTGACTCACCACATCTGGTTTCCAAAGCAACAGGCGTGTTCGTTACTTTTTTCTTCTTCTTCTTCTTCTTGAAATTATCAAAGTTTTACTGTGAAGTGCAGAGATGAGAGACTCGATGGCAACAGGAATAAATAAAAAAATGGTTTCCAATGTGCGATGAGAATTGTCAAAAGCGAACGGAGAAAAAAGTGCAGTATATGTTTAGTTTAAAAAGTTTCCACGGAATAACTTGGACTTCTTTTTTCTCTGGTCCTGTTCCAGATATTACAAATTCCCGGTCGTCGTGACATCTTGCTTTTTTTTTCTTTCTTCTTCTTCAATCGCTGTAGCACGTGTTGACTGCATGATTTCAGGACTTTTCTTGCCAGTCACTGGCTGCTCAGGGCCGTTGACTCGCGTGATTTCTCCCGGAGAATCAATTTTAATTGATTTCAAGGTGAACGAATCATTTTCAGAGATCCCGAAATTATTTTTGCGGAAAAGGGAGAGTTTTGAAACTATAAACTCCGAAAGATTAATCAGCAGGACTTGAGGGACTTTTTTAGTCGAGAAAGTTGAAGCATCGACAATTGATGACGATATTTTTTAAATTAAATGGCCTGTTTTTGCCACTCATGAAATGACTCGGAGGCGTAATTAGTTTCGATCGCACTGACAGTCTTTGCCGATTTCCGACATGTCAGTCACAAAATGGCCGGAAAATCTTTCCTAATTCTCTTCAAATCTTCTGCCCTTGCTGTTTGACAGAGTTTCCATGATTTGTTGAATTTCCAACATTCCTGTGAGATTTGCCTCGTTTTCTCTCGAATGAATCGCTCTGGTAATGAAAGAGAGAAGAATGTACTGTACTGTAAAATGCTTCATAGAAACTCAGACGAAAAATATAGATTGTTTTGTACATACCGTAGGTATAAAAATATAGCGACTGTAGGCTGTTGCCGTACTTGAGAGAAACCTTGAACCTTCCGTCCAACAGCTGAAACTTGTTCTCTTTCTCGTTCACTGCAACGCGCGCTATTTTCAAAATACTTCCTGGTTTCAAGCAGGGCCCCTTTTTTTCTCTCCTTCTTCCTTTTTTCTCCTTTTTTTTCCATCGTGTTGGTCTTGTTTCTGGTAGATCATCTGTGGGGTTTGCTCGGATGTTTGAAATGGGCTCTCTTGCCGTCCGTCCGTCAGGAATGTTGTCTGTTGGATGAAGTACAGTACAGTGCAGTACAGTACAGTATCTTGGATTTGATGCATTTTACGTGTATATTTTCCTGTGAGCTTGAAATTCGGGCAGTGAGAAACGGTTTCGTGGCTCTGTTGCTTTGGATTGTTCTAGAGTTTGCAATTTCAATTTCATTTCGTGCAACTAAAAAAGAAGAAAAAAAAGAAGGGGAGTAGTTCATGAAGCGCGAGCACTGGAATTAAGTACTGGGGCCTGTCTACAGCAGTACACTACAGTATTTCCTCTCAGGGTCTCTTCAGAAATTTTCTCACTTCATGGAGAAAAGTTACACTGTTAGATATTTTTTCGTTATTTTTTAGCTTCGTTTTGAATTTTACAATTTTCCAAGGCTGTAACGAAAATGAAAAAAATCCTGGTTTCAAATCTGAAAAGGGTCACTTACAAATGAAATCTATGAGATTATTCACCGTAGGACGAGTAAATTAAATTCTAACTCAATTCCTTAAATTCTTCTTAAATTCCTAACTCAAGTTTTGCATTACAGTATTTCAAATCGGTCCCGTTGAGTGAAATTGTATTTCGTTCACAACTCAAAACAAGTCCCGTCAGTTTTTTTTTCTTAAATTTTTCAACCTTTTTGTTAGCAGTTTTTTGAAACCAGGAAATAATGTTTTCAATTCAATAGTAGTTTTATGTTTAAAGTTCAATCACGCTGCATTTTATAATTATACGATATTTTACATGAGTCTCAGTTCATCCCGAGAGCAGGTGAAAAATCTATGCGCATTTTTCCAAGAAACGATGAAAAATCGCCTGTGAGGATGATGACCAATAGAAAAAGGAGAAGAAGAAGAAGAAGAAGAAATAATATTCGAAATGTGAATGAGTTTCGTGAAAGTCCCTCTCGTACGTGTTGTTTGCCAAGTCGCAGCTAGAGATGTTCACGTTCTTTTTCCCTGGAGCTCCACGTGCCTGGGATTCTCCAAGCACCGTTCTCTTATTTATCAATCGCTTTTTCCCCACACAGTAAGAACAGCCGCAATTAACTAGAATCACGTTCCAACTAATGGGGGGAATTACTGGGAAGAAGATGCTCTGGAGAAGTAAAAAAGAAAAAAGAAAAAAGCGGTGGAACAACAAAAATGCCGCGCGGGAAAATACGTGCGCTTTTAATTGGTCGCAATGGCCGAGTGTCGAAGTCGACGCGAGGCCCTTGTGTGGAGACGCTCAGTCTGTGTCGAGCCGTGGACGCGTTCGCACGCACTCTCCGATCTAAGTCAAGTGACTGTGCAAGAAAGAAACAAATAAGAAAAGAACGAAAACGCGAATTGCACTTTGCTTCACCGTTTTTCAACGAGTGAAATTCCCAAAATAGCGCGTGAGTGTTAAAAAGAGAGTCTTGGTCATGAACCCTGGCAAGTGTAGTTGTGGTACCCCGACACACGGACATTTAAACTTGGGAGGCACAACAGTTGAAGCTAAAAATATTCCTGACATCTGAACAATGGTTGGACGAGAAATGAACACTCCAAAAGCAGGTGGTACCTTGCAATTTGACCCTAATCCGTTGCCAAAATAGGGTCAAATTGCAAAGTGGTTGAATTGCGAGACGCTTCCTGAGATTCAAAAATATAGGAACAAAAATGCAAAAGAAGAGGCAAAATTGCAAGTCAACCTTCCTGAAAATTTGATTGTTGAATTGCGGGATGATTGAATTGTGGGAGGTCAAATTACAAGGTACCACTTGTATTTCTGGAAAAAAAACGGAAAAATTATTTGTCATATCTTGAACGAATTGAGCTCTAACTTAATAAGTGTTGCTGTCAAAATTCCTCAAATTCGTAATTGAAAACAGGCTAATTTTGTGGTTCTCGTTATATGAAGCTTTTTCCATCACCTGGGAACAAATTTGCTTTTTGTTCTTTGCTTCTTGTGCTCCTTTTAAAAATAGCTGCGCAGAAGAACATCTCACAAATGAATATCAAATTTCCTGTGCTATTTTTTTTTTTCCTGCGCAGATATTACCTGTAATTTGAAGCTTAGAAACTCTTTTTATTCAGTTTTTGGAACTTTATTCATATTTTTTTTAATCAACTGGAGAATCATCTGGATAAGTTCCCATTGCATTTCTGTAGGAAAACGTGATGTGATGTGCGGATGCTCATGTCCGCATCTCGGGGCCCCTCTGTACAGTAAATGAGAAATAATTCCAGCTCGGCACAGTTGAGCGTGTGCCAAAGCAGCGCCGCGCTCGAGTGGACCATTCGCACGTCTCTCGCCCAATTGTCTTATTGTAAAGGAAGAAAAAAAAAGAATGCAACCATAAAAGAGAAATAACTATTAATTAGCGAAGGTAATTTTCCTGGGCGGTCCAGAGTTGATAGTCGTTCCGCGTGGATCAAGTTGAGGAGGAAAAAAAGAAGAGAAAAAGTCTGAGCGAATGAATGAATGAAAAGTTGGGGGGAAAAGAGCAACTGAAGCGGGACCGACCAACCAAAAAAAAACAAAAAACAAGCAAAGATTGCGCAATTATACTGCATGTGCGCGAGTGTTGTGCAAGAAAACCGGCGAACATCAGCTTCGGTGCTCGGCCAATATTCTCCTCTTACTGTGGATTTCAGCACCAAGTGTTTTCCATCCGCGGGCGACAGTTGTTCACGCTTCTTGTGTTCCCCCCCCCCCCTCCCGCCAACCGATTTTTTCGTTACGCAATTTTACCTGCAATTTTTCCCTCAACTTCACTTTTGCTTCGGTAATTGAATAGAATAGAAAAAAAACAAATGTCAAGGGAGTACTTCGAAGGATGAATGCGGAAAAAAATGAAACCTCGAAAGGACTTGATTTTTTGCACACGACCCGATTTCTCACTTCATTAGGCCCATTTTTTTTTAAATGATAACGAGACTGATGGATGACACAGATGGCAAGGTGTTCCAAAGGGATTATCTGCATCTACCAGTTTTTATAATACTTGTATCAAACTGACGAATGACGAAACAAAAACAAATTGAACACGAGTGCAACACATCACACATTGGTTCATCGTTAATTTGAAAGTGGATTTTTGGTTCAAAGTTTATGGCCAAATGTCACAGACCTTGCGTGAAGTGACCGCGAAAATAAGCTCGCACATTTTCAAGCTGCCCTTGAGATTTTTTTGCTTCTGTAATAATTTCGTCAAAACAAGTCGACGAAATTCTCTTCGGAAATAAAGTTTAATTTTCTTTACTCCTTTGCCCGTCACTTGTAAATCATGCAACGGACCTATTCTGACTAAATTTACATTTCGATGATATCAGCTCGTAAGTCAACTTGATTTTGGTTAATTCCTCTCGATCAATAACTGACTTCAAATGTTATTTGGATTTATTTCGTAAATGACAACGGTGCTAAAAAATTGACTTTCATGAGTTTAAAAACAACAGTCATCTGATCAAGATCTTCCAAACGATTCAAGACTCAAAGCAGGACTTGACGTAAATCATCTCGAATTCGTTACGCAATTTTACCTGCAATTTTTCCCTCAACTTTACTTTTGCTTCGGTAATTGAATATAATAGAAAAAAAAAACAAATGTCAAGGGAGTACTTCGAAGGATGAATGCGGAAAAAAAATGAAACCTCGAAAGGACTTGATTTTTTGCACACGACCCGATTTCTCACTTTATTAGGCCTTTTTTTTTTTAAATGATAACGAGTCTGATGGATGACACAGATGGCAAGGTGTTCCAAAGGGATTGTCTGTAGCTACCGATTTTTATAATACTTGTATCAAACTGACGAAAGACGAAACAAAAACAAATTGAACACGAGTGCAACACATCATTGGTTCTTCATTAATTTGAAAGTGGATTTTGGCTCAAAGTTTACGGCCAAATGTCACAGACCTTGCGTGAAGTGACCGCGAAAATAACCTCGCACATTTTCAAGCTGCCCTTGAGATTTTTTTGCTTCTGTAATAATTTCGTCAAAACAAGTCTACGAAATTTTCTTCGGAAATAAAGTTTAATTTTCTGTACTCCTTTGCCCGTCACTTGTAAATCATGCAACGGAGCTATTCTGACTAAATTTACATTTCGATGATATCAGCTCGTAAGTCAACTTGATTTTGGTTAATTCCTCTCGATGAATAACTGACTTCAAATGTTGTTTGAATTTATTTCGTAAATGACAACGGTGCTAAAAAATTGACTTTCATGAGTTTAAAAACAACAGTCATCTGATCAAGATCTTCCAAACGATTCAAGACTCAAAGCAGGACTTGACGTAAATCATCTCGAAAATTTCATGGAATTGTTTTCAATTTAAACCCAATTTATCTCTCGCTATGAACATGTTATGAAATTTCTCGGATCGACCTTCGCCAATGCGCAAGGTTAATTTTCGAAAAAAAAAAAAAGTGACCATTTTTCTCTGTGCAGGGGTACTATTGATGTTAGCTCATCGTAAGAGCATATATTTATTATTTATTTGTACTCTTCATTCAAAACTACATGTTGTCTGAGAGCCGATGAACGATTCTATCATTAGAGGCGATTTTCTTCTCTGTGCTTCCGGAGATGAGTAATAATACTGAACCAGCCAGTGTCATTAGTGGCACAAAAAAAAAACTCAGTTTCGATGAGATATCCTCGATTTGTATTTTATTCGATGCGTCCCCTGAAAATTTAGATTACTGTACTAGGAGTTCCATTTATAGTGAGTGGCTTTTTCCAAGACAGTGATTATTGTGATTTTTCGTCCAAGTGACTCAAAAATTAACTCTTTTTTCTCTCTCTCTCTCCCTCCCTCCCTATCGCCGATTATTTCGTGTCCGTGTTCGTGTCGTGTCGTGTCGTGTGTGTGATCAATTGAATTGATATGACATGAAAAACAAAATGATGGCGAACCAGGGGGGTGTGCAGGGGTGTGAAGTTGCAGATCCGCGAAAAGCGCGCTACTCGAATGACGGAAAGCTATGTGTGCCGGACACGTCAGCGAGTTTGCGGAAAGCTCTTCTTTTGACCGCACCAGCTGCTGCTGCTATAATTATAATTATTGTTATTACGACGACAACAACAACTGCTGCTGCTGCTGCTGCTACTTGTGAGAATCAATCGTCAGACTCGAAAAGGGTGGAAATTGTTCTCGAGAAAAGAGCTGCAGTGGGAGAGAAGTCATCATCATCATGGCGACGAGTGTCGGGCAACAGGCCCTCGTGGTTGCTGCAGCCGCCGCCGCCAGCTCTACCAGCGTCGTGGTTCGAGCCAGTGCCGCCGCCTCCGCAAGTGGCGGCAGTGTGGAGGTCGACGAGGACGAGGAGTGGTCGTCCCAAGAGGCCTGGGCCGCCGTCTGGCTGGCCCTGCTCTTTGTCGTCTCCACGGTGGAGAACACGCTGTTGCTGCTCGTCTTCCTCAAGAGGCCCTGCATGAGGTCACTTTCCAACAGGTGAGAACATGATGATGAAGAAGAAGATTTAAAAAAAATCGCCCCTCTCGACAATGACCCCTCGACTTGCTAAAAAAAATTGTTTGCGAAATTCCCCCCGCAGTAGCCCGTCTTGATCCCGTTTGAGAGACAGAGACAGAAGAGAGAAAAGGGGGCGGTGATTTGGAAAGTCCCCACACACAAAAAAATAAAATAAAATAAGGAAAAAGGTTAAAAGATTAGTTGATGCCTAACCCACTTGAAAGCTTAGAGAGGTGAGTGACACAAATTTGTTGAAAAAAGTACTTTGCCGAAATCTTGAGAGAAGAGAACGAACTTATTTTTTACTACTTTTCTTTGTGCCGTCTACTCAAAAAAAAAAAAAAACACACACACTAAACCAATGTGCTTAGAATCTGACTTGACCAAGTACTATGATGTGGAAAAAAATGCAAGGATTTTGTTCCTCTGATATTCACGAGCCCAGTAAAATATACTGATGTATTGTACCAACACTGAAGTGCATCAAGGGTTAAAATTTTTTTATTGTTCATTCGTTTACATTGATTCTAAGATAAGCGCACAATTTTCGTGCATTGAGGAGATAGAAAACAATTTTGCTCGCAAATATGGAAATACTCTTTATTCGGTTTTGTTTTTGTTTTTCTTTCGCTTTGCTGTTTATCAGAGGAGTCAGTTAATGGGCTCCTCTAAAGCCGCATGTGCGTAAATCCACGCATTCATTTTCTGAATCGTCCTTTCCTCTCATTCAAAGATGTCTTATTCAAAAGGAAACTTGAGTGCCCGTATTTTTCAGCGTTTCTATTTTTTCTTTTTTCAAATTTTAATTCTGTGAATTAAAGATCCTTGCTTTTCTATGCAGTACTCATTCTGCCTCTCGAAACTTGCCGTTTTCGTACTATGTTTCATTTTTGTGGAATATTTTTGGACTTCCAGTACTCTTTTATTACTGAAGAAATTCTTTTTTTTCTTCTTCTTCTTTCGAGGCATGACCAGAGGAATGTCGTTTTGAGTTTCTTATCGCGCCTGATTAAGCCGGGTTTTTTCTTTTGTGTGGGTTTTGTTTATTTTTAACCCCACTGAGTCGTAAATCAGGCGTTTGACTGGTTGGAATTCCACGCGGTTGTAGCACAGTACAGTACAGTAGTTGGTAGCAGTACCTCCCCCAGATACAGCACTGTATTATTGCTGTACCTTATACCCATGGGGGCGGGGGTTTAGTGGAATTGCCGTGAGCCAGTTAATCAGGGGTTAATTACGCCTTGTTGCCTCTGGAATCAATCGAGTCTCGCGTCCGAACTCGTTTCCGCGTTGCCGAGACGTGCGTGGATCGTGACTATCATATTGGACCTGGTAAAGCCAGTGAATGAGTGAGTGAGTGAGTGAGTGAGTGGGAAGTGGGGGGTGAACTTAAAGGAAAGAAAAAGGAAAAAAAAAAGATGCTTGCCTCGCTGCTTCCGCATCCCGCTTTCTTCCAACGAGGAAGCAACGACTTGTTGGGGAGAATAAAATAAATGACCGAATGGAACACGCATACACACACACACAGACGCGCGTGTGGGGTGGTTCAAAAGTTCCGAGACTCGGCAACTTGAGGACAATTTGACGCAGTATCGTATTGTTCTGTGTGTGTGTGTGTGTGCGTCGAAAACGAAAAAGAAAAAAAAACGTGTAGAAAATTTACCCTTCAGTTGAAGTTAGGTGAGCTTATTACAGTATTTGTGGAAATGCCCATCACTAAATTCCCGAAAAGATTTATTCGAAAATACTGTAATTGAAGAGGTCGGAGCAGAAACTTTACGTATTCGACAGTTTGAAAATGCCAGAAAGGAAATTTTGAGTGGAAATGAGAGCATATTGAAAGAATTCATACGATGCTTAATTATTTCTACCCGTGTAGCGTTAGAACAATTGAAATTTGTGTTACGAATTCTTTTATACTGTAGTGTACCATATTATTTAATGTTTCAATCAATCCTGCCGATGTCTTCATGATGCCATTCATATCTTATTTCTGTATGATGTTGATGTTTCTCCCAAACTTTTTTCTCTGCAGAATTTTTAAATTGATTTTGTTTCAACTCATCGTGACGGAGTCCCGAATCTTGAAACAGTTTTTGAAGGATTGCGTGATTTCACTGTTTTTCTGGTATTAATGTTTTTGCCTATCGTGTATAACTTCTATTTATTTTTTGCTCAGTTTTACTTGACCCAATGCCCTTTCGGTCACAAAGGATAGTCATAATCTTTCCCAAACTATAAATCAATCCAACCTTGCCTTGAAAAACAAAATCGCTCGCCACGCTTTGAGAATTAATCCAAGTTTTTGAACTGGAAGCGGATGTGCAAATGCATTGGATTTATGGTCTGAAAGAATTATTTGAATTGTAAGAAATTTTACAGTACTGCAAAGAACCCCAAGTGTCTCTGGATTAGGTGCTGATGCAACAAGCGAGGTTTGTTTTTTAAGAATTGCACACAAATAATCACTAATTTCATTTGATTAGTCTCGAAAATCGCAGACCATCACTCCCAGAAAACGGATTTCTCAAATCCCTGAGTATCTTCTTTATTTTTTTCATGGAACATTGCTATTTATTTATTTTTCTCGATATTTATTGACCCAGAAACACTGAAGAACCTCTTGGAATTCCATCTTCGGATGAACACGGAAAATGAATAAATGTGCAAATTTATCTTGCTCGTTGGGAAGATGAAGGAAAGGGCACTTGCGCTCAGTTTCTTGGAAACTTCCTGGGTGGTCTGTCAATCAATAAATTCCCCCATGAAACATCATTCAAAAATTATATCTCTACGAGGGGCAACGTCCGGCGGTCCGAAAATGCTCGAGTGGAATGTGAAAAGGAAACGCTGCTGCTGCAAATAATTTTGCACTTCAAAAAGTGCGCATACGCATGTTGAAAAGATACAATTTGAGATTAGTCTTTAGTAAACTTCAGCCGAGTTTTGGTTGAAATGCCAGCCCCCCAAAAAAAGAGAAAGCATGCCATTTTTCAAAAATTTTATTATGCCCCGAAAAAAAGAGGAAAGCAAATGTTGATAACTGAAGTCCAAATCAACAATTTGTTGATTCACTCCCTTTGCATTGATCAAATGTCTTTTTTTCAATTTTCTATGCTGTTCCGTTTTCTCAGACCCCGAACTTTGTTTACGGAAAAGGACCAACGCTTGTTTAATTTGATTGTTTTTTTTCTCTCTTTCTCTTTCTCGGTGTACCGTCGGTATTTTCAAGTCAAATCAGTTCCAGGGTATTTTATTTACGTAAATGCCTCCTCCACCATTGCCCGGGGGTTTCCGCATAAGTGTGTCCCTCGCATTGAATAACGTTTCCGAGATCGCGGAAGAAACGATGACCCGAGATTGTTCGTCCATTTCTCCATGCATGGGCATCGCGTGATGAGTCCGGTCAGCAAGGTCAGGTTCCCTGAGGACGTGCTTGGGCTTCGTAATGTCACGTGACCCTGAAACTGGGGTGAAGGAAGGAAGGAAGGAATGAATGAATGAATGAATGAAGGGTAGGTTAAGAAAAGGGAAGGTCCCGAAATGATGGAAAAAAAGATAAATGATGTCAGCGTGGAGAGAAAAATCGTCCGGAGAGAAAACTCGTCTCATTTCAACTTGGGGAGGGGGAAATGTTACGAGAAAAAGTTATGCCTAAGATGACGGAACAAAAGTGAAGGACGAAAAAAAGATGTGAACATTTGAGGCATGTGCTCTTGAGAATATGTTTAACGTGTGAATGTCTGGAGTAAATGAGTCCTGCTTTCCATGTGAAGTATTGCTTTCCATCAGCTGTGTGAATCTGTAGGCGAGTTTATTTATTTGTTTATTTATTTTTAATCTTGGTATTCAGGGTGAAACATTTTCGACTTCCCCGTGACATTCACTTACTTGATTTGTCGTCAGAAATGAGCCTCAGAAATGCACGGTTACTTGTAAAGTTTAGGTTCCATCATGCTTCTTCAAGTGTGCTTATTGCTCATTCGCCTTTTCGTTGGACAATCGTGCAAAATCTGTTCGAGGAAGCATTTGTAACTTGACACGATTGTCGAACCTTTTTTTTCTTTCTTTCTTTTTTGATCACTTGATACTGTATCATGCAGGATATTACGTTATTCCGCGAGAAAATGTTGAGAAAGTTCCTCTGGTGTTTTTCTTCTGGAAAGTTCAAAGAGTCCGTTGGGGATCACCGGTTTTGATTCGTGTTGCTCGGACTTTGATGGAATAAGGAACCCAGGTTTTTTGTTGTTGTATTTTTTTTCCGGGTTCAGGTTTA
>CAJPEX010006249.1:0-13275 GCA_905338405.1 Notodromas monacha | reverse complement strand
GGATGTAAGACGGGTGCAAAGGTGCAGCCGGGAAGAAGAACGGATTTGTGAACGGATGCGCGGCTGCGGGTGTGGGGAACTTACGGAGGCCAGGCGGGCTCAACGGATACAACCCTAGAGGATGTGACACAAAAAAAAACGAATAAAAATTTATATATACATAAATATGCATAAGGTATAAAAAAAGTAGTGTTTCCGGAAATGTTCGTGGTTTAGGCGAAATTTTGCTTTCTTGATTTTTCCGAGAATTCGTGACTGTCTTCTTCTGGTTTTTATACGTGCTACTTTATATCCTTCATCATTTACGAATATGCTGCAACTTTGGTGTTGCTTCGAATTGCAGTCGTGATGAAGAAAATAAAATTCAGCATCAGTTTTACGAATTTCAGTACTGCACATCAATCCTGCATCTGTTTTGCAAAAATTGGAAGAAACGCATTGTACTGTATCTTTGAGTTTCTGTCCATGTTGAAGCTGTAGTAGTACGAAGTTAGTCCCATTTGGGTGCAACCTTGGTTATTTCTAGAATAGGTATGACCATTAAAAAAGTATGATACAGCACAGTGTTCCCCAACCGGTCCACAGACGTTTTTTCGCCAGTCCGCGGGAAATTTGCTTCAGCATAATAAATTTATCAGAAGTAACAATGAAATCTGTTACCTTTATCTGCAATTTTGGAAATACAATGGCAGTTTTAAATTGTTCATTCAACTAAACCTCATACAGAAACAAGCTGTGCTTTAAATTAATTGTCACTGATTTTTTTGTTTTCAATGTCAGGGAAGGAATGGGTGTATGCATACATGTCAGATGTTCAGTTGTATTTCGTGGATTGTATCTTCTTTTATTTTTGTCATGAATTTGTGCTTTGTTTCCTGCTTTGAAGTGATTAAATGTCTTTGAGTTGATTTGGTTGGGTGGGAAGGGGGTTTGGATGTGGAAATCTTGATTGAACTTTGTGAATGCTGAAAAGCGGCAAATAAAGTGTTCTGTTCATTCATTCATTCATCATGGCAGTTGAAATTATCTGATGACAAAATAAAAGATGGCTATTCTCCTAACAACAAAGAAAAATTTTCACTCAGTGAAATAAATTATTTCAGTTTTTCATTCCAAGAAACCTTACTTCAATTAGCCCATCTTTCTGAATTTTTGAAGACATTCTACGATAGCTGCCTCATCGGTTCTTAAAAAGGAGACTTTTTAAATGCTTGCCATAAAGTCTTTCAAGCAGAACTTCTTGAGTCTGCAAATATTTTATGAAACTTTGCCAGTCCGCACTCCCAAGAAAATTTTAGGGAAATTCGCGAGTCTGTAGGCCCCAAAAGAGTTGGAAACACTGACGTAGCCATGATGTTGCGTGGTTCTGGGAAATTTTTTTTTATTAAAAAAAAGCTTCAATTTGCCGCATGATAAGTGCAAACTTTCCAAATTCAGCCAGAGTCCTCCTCTGGTGTCACAGGGTGCTAAACAATTTTCACACCTACTAACATTTCAGTTTTCTTGTTATAGTTCAACCATTATATTTTCTTGATTCTAGGCAATGGTTGAAACAGCAAAGAAATTTCGATTTATAGCTGGACTGACAATGTTTAGCACACTGTGACATGGGTGGAAAACTCGGGACGTAGCTGGAAAGTTTCCACGAATCATCATGCAGTGCACTGAGTTTTTTCAATCCGAAAAAATAAATCCCATAGAACATCATGGGCTATATCAATTTTTTTTTCTTACTTTCGTACCTTCTCAAGAAGTAACGAAGGTCGCGTCCAAGTGGGACTACTCTCGTAATTAGAGGTTTGGAAGAATTTCGCGTTCTATCCAACGCGAAGCTCGGTGCAGGTATAAAAATGTTCTGTACAGTACAAGTACGGTTCATTCAGATCTTCTCTCAATGCGTGTCTTTCATTTTTTGCAAAACAGATGCAGGATTGATGTACAGTACTGAAATTCGTAAAACTGATACTGAATTTTATTTACTTCATCATGACTGCAATTTCGAAGCAACACCAAAGTTGCAGCATATTCGTAAACGGTAAAGGATATAAAGTAGCACGTATAAAAACAAGAAGAAGACAGTCACAAATTCTCGGAAAAATCAAGGAAGCAAAATTCCGCTTAAACCACGAAACTTTCCGGAAACACTCATTTTTTTCACAGATGAACAACCCAATTTTACATGATAAATTGGTCTACGAAAATGGTGAGGGGGGGGGGAGGGGAGAAATCAGTCGATTGTAGACAGTTGATTCCTTCGGCAATCAGCGCATGGAATCAATAAACTAACCGTGATTCGGCGAAGGATAAGGGCTCAAGAAGGGGCTGACAAAGGCGCCGGCGGCGCCGCAAATAGCCGGAGGAGCAGCCGGAAAGTTTGAGGTGTCGACGTCGACATCGACGACGACGTCATCCTCGTCAGAGCTGTCGGAAGTTGAGCGATTCTTGGCGTCGTCCGAGGTCTTCTTGGGCGACGCCCCATTCGAAACACTCAGGTCCACGGGCTCCGTTTGTTCAGGTGGCTGTGAAGCCTGAAATTGAAGAAGAATAAAAATAAAAAAAACTGACTTGACGAACGAATCTTTCGAACTGCCAACTAAAAAATTACGAAAGTCATATTTCTCTCCGTTTCGAAAGAAATAAATATAATAATTGGAACTATAATTCGACAACGAAAATGGCCCAAAAACAATGGACTAATCTTTCAGTGATATTTTGAATAATCCTCATTTTCACGGGTTTAGCTGATATAAATATAATAAATATAATAATTAGCTGATATTGATATAAAATGTATTCCCTTCTGGCACTTGAATTTCTGTACGTTTAATCTTGGATTCAAAGTATTTTTCAGCTAAATTTTGATATGCTTTTGAGTGACAGAATTAATTTTTTTTTCTGCGCTTGGTTTTTTCTAGCTGTTCAATTGTTTGAAAAGTATATTTTAACAATACTTGCGGCATTGAATAAAAATTACATTTTCACCTGACATTTATCCTTCAGTGTGTGTTTCTCTACATGTGAAGCTTTTTAAATTTTGTTTTTATCAGTGCTCCTTCCACATAACACTGTAAAAATATTCTGAGCACATATAAGATGCAGCAATAACTTATTCTGAATACAGATGATGGTTTTGAATTGTTTTAATGTTCCATTATTGTATTCTGGGTTCACAGAATTGATTGAATTATGCCCCATTGAAGTCTATGGGAAAATCAAATTTGGTTAACAAACTTTGTGGTTAACAAACTTTTGCCTGGAACCAGTCAAGTTTTTCAACCAAGGGTCCACTGCTGTATACTGCAATATACTGAAAAAAAAATCTATAGGTTATCTTCTTTACTTTCTTCATGGGGATTTAAAAGTTCTACAGTTTTAAAGATTTCCCTACAGTTGAGTGGGATTTTAAAATGCTTGCAAGCAACGAGCTGCCTAAAAATAAATTCCAGCGTTACGTCATGTTTGTTTGAAGCAATTTTTTGAACATTCTTGTGAAACCCTTTCGAAAAACTTCGAAGTATTCGTTTCGCAGCAAAATTCAGCCTTCCCATCGCATTTCTGCGTGCTCTTGGTACAGTAGTTATTATTCCAGAAATTCATCAGCTTTTAAAGGTGTTTTTGAGGCCAATCGATCAGGAAACGACAAGAATACCTCAGATATATGTTCAATTTTTATTCGTCTTTGTTTTTACACCCGAAGTGTGAATTGCGTCTGTACACCTTCGGCTTTCCCAATTCAAAATGAGCGTCAGCCAACAAAACCCGTATCGCCATTTCAGTTCTCATTTCAAAACATTTTGACACGTATTTTCGTTGAGTGTTCATTAAACAAAAATATTACAATACCGATCTTCTCCGAGGCTCTCACAAACCGTGAATTCCTCAGAAGAGGGGTTCGTGGTAACTCAATTACTTCTCATTAGTTTTCTGGGCACAATCCCGAAGTGACGCAATCTTCTCACTCCATTTTGAGGATTAAATGAAATTCGAAGCGACAAAGCAAACCCCGGGGTTTTTTTTATTCCATACCCCTGCCCCACGAAACCCACGCGAGCAGAGCCTGCGCTCAACAATTAACCATCAACACCACGTCGTAAATCCTCGTAGAAGTTCATCTAGGCTCGGCTATTCCTCGGTAATAATTTTAAATGAAGACAGTTCAGATCTTTCACCATCACTTTCCATCGTCTAAACTTCTCTATTGAAAAGGGGTCCGAAAATTCATCTACAAGCGCCATATATACGGCATATATGCAACCAGATTTTTCGACAAGTACAGTATACTATTCATAAGTCGGAAATTTGAAGAATATTTCGGAAAATATTTCAAGTTCATTCCTTACATAGAATTACACATAGAATAATTCAAAAGCGTTATCATCAGCTTGAAATGCAGTTTTTGAAAACTATTCGAAGACCGATGAGAATTTCAGAACAATTTCAAGTCGGCATCGCTGAAAAAAAAACTGCTCAGGTCGGAATGCTTTTTGCTTCTTGAAAATATTTCGTGGCAAGACCTCATTCGAATTCTAGCTAATCCCATATTTGGCACGCAATTGATTTTTTCTATGACACTTCACACAAATTTTCTTTCAACTCTACGTCTTTTCTGACTTTCAGCCCCGCAATTAATTAAAACAATACTCAAGAAATAATCAGAGATGTTACGATTGAAAGCATATTGATCCTCAACTCCTTATCCAACAATCTAATTAACATAGGAGGACTCTATCTGCAACGAAATTCAAGGGACCATCAGCAAAATATCGTTTCAGAGAAAATTTTGTCATCGAGAACCCATATAAAATGGAAAGAGTACCATATACAGTAGGGCTAAAAAAATCGTTATGCGTATAAATTCCTCGCTGACAATTTCTTTTTTTTAGACAGAGAGTGCACCTGTACAAGATAAGCGAAAAACATAATTTTCGATCTCAAGCATACTCCGGATTCGCAATAACAAGCGATGACTGCCGTAGGCGAAAACTTGACAAATTGTTCATATTTCTCCCTGCAAACAAACTATTATTCCGGCGCCGCAAGGACAAAAAAAGAAAATCGGAATGAAGGCTCATCCAGAATTAATTCACGGAAGATGAGAGAGGCGGCAAGAAGGTATGCACAAAGACCCGGAAAATAAATTGTAAAATAAATAAAAAAGTGTCGGCGGTTCGGGGGCGAGTAATTAAAGGGTAACAACTACGTACCAAGTACTAATGAGTACGTTCGCTCAGACGTGCCGCATGCGCGCGCACAGAAGAAGAAGAAGAAAAAAAAACGGGGGGAATCTAGGGTAACAAAGCGAGCGAAATTACGACAATAACCAAACTCATTCTTGCCGGCACGAGAGAGCAACAGATTCTCTCAAGCCCTGTGACAAAAATTATTCCCATATCGTGGAAACAAAACAAAATGAGAGAAGACTATAGAATAAATATATGGGGGAAATAAAAAATGTTCTTATAAACAATTTTTATTTATGTTTTCTTACATTTTATTTTACCCCGACCGCGAGGAGAGAAAATGTTCTGGAACAAACGACCTTACAGCGAGAGAGAAAGCGCAAACACTAGTGGCCTCATTCATGGCTTGCAGGCATGTCAAACACTGCGATGGCGCGCAAACATCCAGCCGTGGCTTGGCGTAGTGTTGTCAACTCGTTCTCTGCTTTCGTAAACAAAATAGCGCTTGAAGAAACAAAAACCTCGGCTCATTGACGTGTTGTCAAACAAATAACCATTGTAGAAGCAGAGCTCAGGACAGGGATTCCCGCTCTAAAAAATTGCCTCTTTTTTTTTTGCACCCATTCTAGAGGTATACAGTGAATACGACATTTTTGCTCGAATTTCAGGGTATTTTTGAACTCGTTGAACGCCTTTGAGAAACACGCTGTAATAATAAATTTTTTCAATGCAGAAGAACCAGTAATGCACGCATTATGAAAAATCAGTCAAAACTCTCAGATGCGATCAAATGTTAGCTTAAGGAAAATGGAAAAAAGAAATGAAAAATGAATAAATGATGAGTGAAAAATGAATTACACATTGATCCTCAAAATTGCAGTGCCAGGTACTTCTTGTCCTGGCACTGTAGCATCTTTGACTCTTGATTCTTGACCTTATTAAAGATCTTTCTGTCATGTAAAGTAGAAACCAATGATGGTTAGATATTTCTGAGTATATAAGCAGCTCATGTTCAATCCTATCATCAGTAGTTGAGTTGAGTAATTCTTTAGCCAAGTTATCCTAGCTATGAGAAGAGTTTATTAACTCTTTCTGGAGAAACATTTGCTGAGTCTTTTTATCAATTACTTGTTTGAAATACACTTCAGCCAGTTAACTTGAGAATTCCTAAAGGGAATTCCTGGTCCTGTCCCAGACTGATTACTGTGTTTTATTGTGACACTTGTCACCACCTTATATTGCGGTGACAATCTGTCCCCAATATGGTTCAAGAACTACAAAATATATTACAGTATCATAATAGCGTAAGAGAAAAAAAATGTTGACATTTTCATCCACAGTTGGAAAATTATCCAATACAGTGAGACCCCCACATGCGGACGCCTCAACCTGCGGGCGATTTGACATAGGGACACTTATTTTCCCAGAAAAAATTAATAAAAATGTCCCGCCATGAGGACACTGACTCGACATAGGGACATTTTGTTATAAAATTGCAAATACATTTCTGGCCTAATTTCAAGAAACATATATTTCCAACCCCATAATTTATGTAAGAAAAGTTCTTGAGGATTTCTCTCACCAAATTACCATCCATTTAGCTAATTAAAAAAAAATACCTCCAGCAAAGAGGGACTTCTACTTTTTTTTACTTGAATGTTATCTTTGTAGATGCCAAAATTTCAGTGTACAGTACTGTACAGCAATACACTATTCAATGCTCCAAATCTTCTTATTGAGTTGAAAATGTATTCACTAACTCAAATTCAAGTGGCAACAATTTTTTTTCAGGGAATTCTGAAGAATATTTCTTCCAGAAAACACTAATTAAAATTTATATAATGTAAGTCTATGGGAAAACAAGACTCAACTTAGGGACATTTCGACTTGGGGACACTCTTCATGCACCAATTACGTCCGCATCTCGGGGTCTCACTTGTATTCAAAAATTGATTCCAACCAGGGAAGCAGAATCACAATTAGCAAACCTTCTGAACCAACCCACCATAAATACAAACTGTCCATTTACTATATTCTTCAAGTCAAGCACAATCAAGTCTGCGCCAGATTCGCGACACGAGGCTCAGAATTCGGAATTTTCCATGACATATAGGGTAGGCGATATCTTTCGGCTCGACTCGTTTTCTTCATTTTCTTCTTCTGGACAGTTTATACATACATACATACATACATAACAATGGAAAAGCGAAACCCCCATCAACAAATGAGGGGAGAAATAATAAGTATGGCCGCGTCCTCGGGTTTCTTCCTCGCGCCCCGCAGCGGATTTAAAAGCCTCGCCGCCTCTGCCCTCCCCTGATTACAGTCGTTGGAAGACGAATGGCAAGTTTTTGGGACCGCGGGGAAGCACAACTTATCATTGCATCCTGACCAAAGGATCGTTTGCAAGAAAACACCGACCATACTTTTTGGCTTGCTGCATTACGCGTCAGAAGCATCGTGTCCCTCAGAAGAAGAAGCAGAAAGAAAAAAAAAAGGGGTGGAAAAGAGAAGAAGAAGAACCCCTTTGGGGCGTCTGAAACAATGTTTATCGGCCTCGTTTCACTCTTGATCCCTTCGGAAACGCTTTTCTTCTCCTCGGTTCATGTATAGCTCTCTTGATTATCGGACTCGGGTATATGCATCAATTTTTAAGTCCCCGTGGTTTCTCCGCATGCATGCGTGAGGCGCATTCCAAATAACGCCTACTGAGATGCACTGCTGCTCATTATTCACGACTGACTGAAACCTCCCAGGTTCTTGTTGAATCCGCAATCTACCGGAATTCGTTCTTCCCTCAGTATTGGCGCCAGCAGCACATTTCCCCGAAAACGAAAAAAAATTTGACTGAATTTCTCAGCAAGTCGGCATTTTGACGACGTGACACTCATATCGCAAAGAGAAAACAATAGTGCTTCTTTAACGTCGTCGTTAAAAAAAAAGGCATGCAACTCATCACGCGGCAGTCTTTCATTTCACGCGGGAAAGACCGTACCGAAAAAATTTCTCAACAGAAAAAGACCGTGGCCAAGGCATCTTCACTGCGGAGATTGCGAAAGTCGTCATCATTGACATTCAGAGGGCTCATCGAGGTCCGGAGAAAAATAAATACCCGTTTTTTTATTTTCCCCCGCGACTGCAAACCCCACTTTTGTTGGGAGTTGAAAAATTACCGCATAAATCACGCATAAACTTATACTCGATTGCTGCCTTATATACGTTCGATGACATCTTCCGTTCGCAGTGAATAACTTTTTTACTGGCCAACTGAATCTATCGGAATAGGAATCCAGAATAAACCCCCTCACTGTCAATTTTCAGTTCGAGAGTGGAAAAATAAAATTCTAATTTCTGGTAAGTGAAGCGTGAGTAGGATCAACGATTCTGGAAGAAATTCCATGTGAATAAAATGTTTTCAATATTTTTTTTGAGGCACAGAAATGAAGGCAAATCTCTCAATTCATGGTGCCTTGTATTTGATTGTTTTCTGCTTTGAAAAAATGGTTCAACTGCTAGCCTTATACTTTTGTTGTAGTTCAAAATTTAATTTTGAAATGACGCTGAAACTTATTTTTGGTCAGCTCTGATATTTATCGGGCGCCTTATACGTTCGATGACGTCTTCCTTTCGCAGTGCATAAATTTTCCTGAATCTAAACTAATAGGAATCCAGCATAAGCCCTCCACTGCCAAAGTTCAGTAAGGGAGTAGAAGAGTAAAATTCTGAATATCCACGGAAAGTCTTTGACATTCAGGAGCTGGAAAGTGAAGGCGTGAGAACGATCCGTGATTCTGGAAGAAATTCCAAGTGAATGAAATATTTTTTTTAATGTTCTTGAGGCACATAAATAGAGGCGAACCTCGCAATTCATATGGTGTATCGTATCTGATTGAACTCTGCTTTAAAAAAAAAAAATTTTAAGGACGGGAAATGTCGTTTTTGTCTGCTGAACAACCGGTATAAAAATACAAGCGCGGTCAATATTTTCTCCGCAAATGGGTTTAACTATAACGGGGACTCTGAGGAGAAAAAATAGGGGCGATTTATGGGTACTATAGAGGGCAGCAGTCACGACGTCGACAACGACAACCGACTTTGGAGTTTTTTTTTTTTGGTCGGGGGGAACGAAAAGCCTCATAGAAGATTTACTTTTTATTGAGAAAATGAAAAAAAAAAAATGCGAGAGAAATTGAAGAAAAATAGGGGGGTCTCATCCTCTTGCGAACAAATCTCAGTCTGACCTCAACCTCTCTCTCTCTCTCTCTCCGCCGACGCAACGCATCGCGTCCGGAATCCTCAAGTTCCATCCTCTTCTTCTTCCTGATAAATTCAACCACAGCACTTCATTTTATTTTTTATTTGGAAAAAAAGAAGATGCAGATAATCTTTTTTTTCTTCTTGGAATTCAGTCGCGGTTTTCCTCTACAACTTTTATACCGTATTTCGAAATATACACTAGACAAGACACAGCGACTTCGCTGCAAGAAAGGAAGTATTTTTTTTTTTTTTTACTTCTGAGCTCCTCTGAAAGCAGCGAAATTCATAGATTCATTCATCTGCTTTGACTTTTTCGATAAATCAGAGATGAAACATTTTGGACAAATAAAATCTACGGAAGATAAAACCATCAAATTTTTAAATCAGTGAGGGAGATTCAAAGCTTTGCAAAATGAAAACAAGATTTTCAAATAAACAATTTACTAAATGTTTGCTTACTTCACGAAAAATGGAAATTTGCGAGCAAAAATGCGCAAAAGATTGAGTACTGTGTGTCATCTAACAGATCACTTTGACCCCGAGGAAAAAAGTCGAGGGAAACTCAAAGGATTTAGAAATGTGATTAGAATTTTTTTTAAGATTGTGCCAATCAAATCAATGTACAGTACAGCATATATAAGTGAATGTCCCTTTGTTAAAAGACGGGAAGATGATTTTCACGACTCGCGATTCCGAGCTTTTTTTTTTTATAAAGCACTCAAATTTGATTTGATTTCATGCAATTTTTCAATTCGTCACGTTCGTAAGTCCCGCGCGGTTGTGAAATGGGCAGAACAGAAAACATTTTTCGCAACGTTGCCTCTCGTTATCCGCGACATGACCTGAGATATCCCATTGTTCGCACATCTAAATAAGACCAGGACAAACATGCAAACCATTGATTAAAAGTGAAAAAGAAAACGAGCCAAGTCTTCTTCAACGAAGCACGGCGAACACAGACGTCACACGCCCGCGATCATCATCATCATCTACGCGCAATGTCACCAAGTGTTGCACACACACAAGCACAAGCAGAGAAGAACGCGTGACGTTGTTCTCTTTCTGTTTTCTTTTCCTTGCTTTCTTTCTTTCTAACAAAAAAAATAAGACGAGGCAAGTTTGAAACTGACAAGATCTGGAGCGGAAATCTGGTCTGCAAATGGCATAAGTGATGATTCGGGAGAAACAAGTTTCACTTGACGAGATGAAGTTCGCCACGCCTTGACGTTTTTCGCGGTTGTTTGCGGATGGGACTCGACAATGCGGAAGATGGACGATCTGAAGCGATGAAATCATCGCAAATTTGATTTTTTTTAATAATAAACGTACGTTTGCTAAAAACGGACCATCACGCTAGGTCTGAGTTTCCAGACAAGTTGCCATAAGAGGAATAATATTCAAAAAGTTTCAGAAAAATGTTGGTATGCGTCGTTGCACGGTCGCAGTTGAAATTTCATCCTCTACCAAAGAATAACGGGATTTCTCAAGAACGATAACTTATATGACAATCAGTTTGAGGGCAAAGAAAATCTCGTTCTAAAATATACGAGACTCTCATCTTGATTAATTTTCTAAAAGAAGCGTGATTTTCGGAGGAAAGTTCTAATTTACCATCACAATTGTATTGCGGGTATGATCGTTATCTTCAAATGAAATTAATTAAATGCGAGAAATTAACTGAAGGACTTTCGTAAATGAACGGGCTCCATAAAACAGAAGCATCTTGTATTTTATTTCTTCCTAAGCCACGACTGATTTCTTCTGAAGATCGATCATGAACATATTTTTTTTTAACAACGCAAATATACTCCAATTACTCAATTCCCCTTATTAAATTCGCAAAAAAATCAGTTTGAATTATATTCAGATGTAATTCAAACATTGTAGCACTGTCACATTGCCGGCGTACATTGTTTCCCAGACTTATACGCTGCATGGGTCCCATAAAATAGATGGATTTCCTTTTTTTCGTTTATCAAAAAAATTATACGAGTTAATATTCTTCAAGAAACTTTACCCCAGCATATGATCAAACTTGAACGAACATTCGAACTGCTCATCGGTGTGGACGGATTCGAAATACTGTATTCTCGTCGCAATTTGTTGTTGATCGATAATTCTTCCTTCAAATTGGCGATTCCCCGCAGGCGAAACAGATTATCATTTTTTCGATCCAGTGTCGAACATATCGCGTCATTACTGCAACAAAACAAAAAAGGCACCGAGATTCTTCGAGCCCGTGGGGTAGTGGGCTAACTCTGACCTCGCTTTTGGCGCATATATAGATTCAAAGTGCCATGACTGGTCATGCAGCAGGTCACCCGGCCCTGCTCATAGCCCCCAGGTTAACTAACTATCGGGTCAACAAAACCGAGATTGTCTGGAAAACAAGCGCACTTGGGAGAAAATAGCCTAGAAAAAAAAAGGTCGTCAAGTTTTCGAAACTTTACATCGACCTCCAGCCTTTCCCGCAGTTGATGTAGAACCGTTTTCTGGAAGTTTTTTCGACGAGATGCATGATGTTGGCCAGAACCAGAGTGAGCTTGGCAAAAAACATAGATTATTCCAGTGAAGACATTTTCTAAAAAAATTATGCATCCCAATCCACCCGTTTGACTACACTGGGGACATTATAAATAATTGTGCAGCAGGTCAAAACCTTTACGCGCATTTATGAGCTTGAATCAGAAATTTACTTACATTTTTTCAAAGAATTTATACCTTCTTGACATGCCTGAACGCAAATGTTCTTTTCAGTAAAAATCACGCAGCTCAATTTTCTTCTGGGTACAATAGTCATCCTCCGGTGCCTCAATTATGACCATAAAAACTCAAAAATTCAAAATTTTGTGAGAATCCTGGTGAGAAAATGGGATACATCCTTGAAATTGAAGTTCAACTGCAGGGCAGTTTTCAAAAGACTCGAATCATTATTGAAATACTGTATTTTATCATTTCGACCAAGCTTTGCCCTTTTAGTGATTTTATCATCAAGGTCACAATTCCACGCTTATTTTAATGCTGAAGCACATTGTACGTTGGCGAATAATCACTTTGCAAAATTTGAATTTTCTGCAGTTCAGGTCTGAACTCCCAAATCAGAAAGTAAAGTACATTACTGTTATTTGCAATTGCTGATTTCCATCGGATTTGGTCTGCCTGCATGCATGTGGTAAGTCAAAAATATATTTCGTCCTTACATCTCAATTTTACACATATTTCCATTCATTATGGAAATTCCATACACACGACGAACGTGCCAAGAAAAAAAACCTGATGTATTCTTTCGTGAAACAAGAATTTCGCGACTACATTTAGATCCCCGCATGGTCGTCCCACTGCGTGGAATTCTCTTTTTTTCTTTTACGAATGCTCACTTTTTATATTTATTTTCTGAATGGAAAGTCGATAAACAGAATGTGCTTGATGACGTGAAGAGGACCCTGACCTGACCCAACCCGGGAGACTGACCGAGTTGAATCAGCTAATTTGGGAAGACGTCGAGAGGAACCTTTTTCTGCCGCACTTCCTACGAGACCTTCACATCCCCAGAGTATAGTGCGTTTCACGATGCTTTTTTTTCCTCCCCTCATCGTCTCATGAATTCTTCGTCTTCTTATTCTCCATCTCCATCTTCCTTGTCACCAAGCACTGTAGATAGGTTTTTTTATTTTGTATTATTTTGTCATCCACGTACTGTACGTATGTATATACTGTATTATTGGGATGCGAGAATAAGTCTAGGGGCTGATGGGCAGGGAACAACGCCCATGACGCAACGCGCGCTTTCGCGTCCATCCCCGCGGAATCTCCTGTCACGCGTGCACACGCAGCACGA